>ML790676.1:49414-66438 GCA_009831015.1 Picea engelmannii | reverse complement strand
TCTGATACTAGTTGTTAGAAAAACAGGACCGCAGAGCAATAAAATAAAACAAATGCAAAAAAAAAACACAGAAGACACACAATACAAGAGAGACACAGATTTACGTGGTTCACCCAGTGTGGGCTATGTCCACCAGAGAAATTTCCAGGTCCTTCTTTTATTATTATCCAACAAATGAAGGGATACAACCTACAAAAAAACCCGCTGTAACTTCCTCTTCTTTCTCTCACAGTCTCCTCTCTCAGAATACAATACTTACCAACCTACATAGCTGCAATACATTTCCCTCATAAAAGAGGGTTTCCTTCTAGGGTAAAAAACTCTAACATAATCTCTATCGTTAGATCTGCGACCTTATAATGAACGATCCAGATTTACAATGAAATTACAATATACTTTTACAAGGCAATTTTTTCTTTCAGGTCTTCACCCCCGAACATCGGGGGATGCTACCCCTGAACCCCCGCTGGGGGCCCGCTTGCCCCCAGACCCCCCAGCCGGGGGGATAGGTCCCCCAGACCCCGTAGAGGGGTTACCCCCCCTCTGCACTCCCCCGCGTGGAAGAGTGTACATACTTTTGGGGTGTAAATAATTCATGGGGTATAAACATGACTGAAAGCAAGGATCTCTGAATTAGGAAGATAATCAGGCTCCACAACCAACAATTTCGTGTGTGCCATAAAATCAATAGCTGCAGGGGAAGAGTTGTTGATCAATTACAATTTGAATCAAATAGATACAAACGATGTTACTATGAGAGTGGTAAATATAACATTTCACCAAACTTGTAATTAATGAATCTAATAACTTATGTTTTTGTTAATTAATGTTTTTTGTTAATGTTTCATTTCGATATAAGCAATATAAGGAATATGTTTCAGTAAATGACACCATTCTCTAGGCAACATGTATACCTCATTTTTAATTATGTTTTTTCAAGAGTCTATTGGTTTCATTTCGATATTAATGGTTTCAATATTTTTGTTGCAGGTTTCTCATCGGGGCAAATCCCTGATGGATGAGATGATGCCATTGTCGGGTCAACAGGGATACCGCATTGTAAATTGTACAAATTAAATATAAGTAATGTGTTTTTAAATTATATTTTTTTGAGAGTCTATTGGTTTCATTTAGATATTAATGTTTTCAATATTTTTGTTGCAGGCTACGCCTGACCGGAGCAAGTCCCTGATAGATCAGAGGACACCATCCTCGACCCAACTGGTATAACCCATAGTAATTGTACAAATTAAATATGTTGTATTATTATGTTTTTTTGATGAGTCTATTGGTTTCATATATTTCTATATTGATTTTTTTCGATATTAATGTTTTATATATTTATGTCACAGGCTACGTATCCATTAGCAGAGAAATCCATAGAAATGGATGTGGATGAGATAATGTGCGATGATAACATTGTATCATCTCTTAACCCCTTTCATATGTTAAAGAAGTCCATAAAATAAATAAACGTGGAAATCCTTTGTTTGGTATTCATTCAGCCGCAAACACAAGAGATTAGAGAAAAGATTGATCGTTTGACGATGAGAGATCAGTCGTTGAATGTAAGCTACGAGATATTTAATTAGAAGATGAATTCATTTATGGTTTTATATTTTATACTCGTATATTATGTCATGAACTAAAATATGTTTTTTTTTTACAAGAGTATTTGCATCCACATAATCCTGGGAAGGGGCCTGCTGCTACTATTGATCCTACTGATGAGTCTTCACATCACGCACATATAACCCCATGTGCATCTGAAAATGTGCCATTTTTTTTGACTGAACAATCGACAACACATAGCAGGAAACCCAAGAGGGAAGATGTGTGTGCACCCTCTATTGCTCGATGCACAACAGATCATGTAGAACATGGTTAGGGGGTCGATGCATCAAAGAGTAGTATTGTTACTGCTCAAGCAACATTTCATGGATCTTCTTGTGTTATTAACACGGGAACAATATAGACCACATTTTTGGTGGATGAAAATCTCTTTCCCATAGAGATAGAGAAGATCCTAGGTATTAATGGAAATGTTTTAACTATTATATATAATCCGATTGAAATTTACTCATAGACCATTCTTTTTAAACTAATGATGACATGATCGTTTTGTAGGAAATGATGTTTTTTTTAAACATATAAAATATTGGTCACTGGAGATATTTGGGCCCACCATCTGCACAGGGTGGGATAAACAAAGAATTTTTTTAGAAGATGAGCTAATTAATTGCTTGATTGAGCTGTTCGGTGTTGAGACCTTCAACCGAGAGGAGGTCCTCAAGAAAGTTGGCCAACATATGAAGATTGTGAGGGACCAATATAGGGTTAATCTAGAAACAAACCCTAGGTATGAGTGCCCTCTAATGATTCCATTAAGGGTGTGGAAAGCCCTACTGGATGATGGAAGGGAAAGGGCTTTAATAAAACAAGGAAAGCTACCACCGAGCACTGTAAGGTATGCAATACTTTAGACAATCTAATTATATATTTATTACTGTTTATTTTTACATGAAATTTGCAACATCTAATGTATTTCAAACTTTTCATAGGTTGCCAGACACATCAAAGGCAACAAAGGCCATACTAGAAAAGCATGGCCAACACAAGCTTGGGCCTAGTGGTTATTCAAATCTGGTGGCACAGATTGTAAGTATCAATAACTCAAATATTATGTCCAAATAATAACTTGCATATAAATTTGTTTTTATTTCACCATAAAAGATAAATTGATGATCTTATGCAAAATTGTAGGCCGATCGGTTCAACGAAGTGCTAACGGAGGATGACTTGAGGCTTGGCTTCTAGCACGACTTTGCAGTTGTTGTTGAATGCCGAAAAATCTTGGGTGTTGGGCCAAAAAAAATTGATTACTTGTGCAATCTATTCATTATTAATTTTAGCCATAAAATATTGAGACTCTTTGTTTTAAGCATGAAAGCCACAATACACATAATGACCGGGATGGAGAACCACTGACCAATGAAGGTCATGTTGTACAATATGATAATGTAGAGGGTTATCCTGTACAAGATGATCATGAAGAGGGTCATCCTGTACAAGATGATTAGGAAGTTAGACAAGGAGATGAACTACATGATGTGGCTCCGTCAGGTAAAGAGCACCACTCTAATGATGTTTTTATTAATGAAATACTTGTAATGATATAAACAAAACATATCAATTTAAGATTTCTTGATTATTGCAGTAGATCCAGGAACCTTACAACAACATATTCCACATCATGAGTACACGACCCAACAAACAATAAGACAAGTTCCAGAGGCGACCATAAGAACTGATAAAGATGTTGTAGAAGATGATCACTTGATTTCTGAATTTGTGAAAAGAAAAAAACCAAAAAAAAGTGATTGTAATAACATTATGGCATATTATTTTTGATAATATAAACTAATGTCATGAAATATTTTTTGCCTACGAATGAATGAATGAATGATTGAATGAATGAATGTTATAAGTACTTAATGAATGAATGCTAAATGTTTCTTTATGACGAAAAAACACATATTTGCACATAAATTCATTTATTTTCAAGTACACGCATTGTGTATGGGGAATTAAGAGTGATGTGAGGTGTGGGGGGAGGGGCCATATGAGCTTCCAACTTCACGTGGTTGGCCTTGTTCAATAGATAATATTAAACTATTCTCGAAACAAAGAGAAGCTCAATAAGGTAATGCTCTTTATTCTTATGTATTATATATTCATGTAAATTTTGAAATGCATGCCTATTTCTTAAATTCTTTATAATAAATTTAACATTTCATGGTTCATTGATTTCTACAGGACTTCACACTAGATATTGCAATTGGTCACTATCCTATCTAGAGAGGTTGCATCAATTGTACAAAAATGTACATAATTAATACTCATGAATCTATCTTTTTATATGCTTTTTTATTTATTTACCTTTCATGTGCATTGTAGTGCTTTACTTCATTTCATTCATTCATGACTGTATGCATATTTACTCTAACAAACCTAATTCTCACTTTACCCTACCAACCCCTACCTTACCTTGCTCTCACCTTCCAACCCTACCTTGACGTAACCTATCCTGATCATATTACATACCCTATCTTTTCTTACCCTACCAACTCAACCTAACCTAGCCTACCCTTAGTCTAACTAAACCTAAATTAACTGTGTAGTATATTGTACCCCATGGGCACCATTGATGGTGTGTACCATTTCATGCCAATAGGGAAGCTTACATGGAACCAATATTGTTGGAAGATTTTTTTGTTTTGAAACCCATTTTTAACCTCAAAATTCCTTTAATGTAACTTATTCAAATAAATAACACTTTTCTTACAGATTAGGGAACCTTTTTTACTTTACGTCCTTTAATGATAAAAATAATTTGTCACCTTGGACTGGTGAACCATTCATAGAGCAAGGCCAAAAGAAAACTGAAGATCTCATGTCACAAGGTGCTATGGCATTATCCTCTCAATAAAACTTGATAGGTTGGGTTCAAAGTAAACTAAAGATCTCATGTACATACATTTGAATCTCCACTTTATTTCCATAAGGTAAGAAGAGTATCATTTAGGGCCTTCGAAGGATTGGGTTGTGGATCATAATAATCCTGGCTTGGACACTACTTTTCCCAATTTTGATTTGGGTGAAGGTTCTTCTTCATTTGAAGTAGAGGCTTCTTCGGGTTCGACCCCACAAGGAGTTTCCAATGCCTCTCGTGCACCTAAGAGCTATTTTATATGATGATGTACAACTTGATGATTATTTTTTTAGAGAAATAAATTTCCCTCATCCTCCCATGTATTAAGCATTCATAACAAGGACACTAGTACCTTGCCAATGCCCAACAAATTCTCCCCTCTTCCTTAATATATATATATATATATATATATGTTATATAATATACAACATATATAATATTTAAAAAATAAAAAATATGTTATATATTATATAACATATATAATATATGTTTTTTCCAAAGGAAAAAAAGCGTAAATTTTATTAAAGAGTATAAAATTTACATTCTGAAGAATGCATGTAAAGACATGCATTTAATCCTGAAATTATCTTTGCTACCAAGACTAGCAACTGAAGTCATAGATACACAGTTCACAAAAGAGTGCCTTTTGCTAATCTTTATGAACAAAAAAGTCTGGTTCTAAAAATTGGAAACCCTAAAAGTTTGAATCATACAAGCTGTAGAAACTATATAAAATTCTGAATATTCCTCATGGGGAACCCTCCCAAAAAGGCTGATAGTCTGTAACCTGTCCAATTGATTGTATTCGAACTATAGACAAAAGAGAAAAAACTTAGGCATTGGATCCTAGCTGACCCATTTGTTCTATAAAAGGTCTGTGATAATGCTCATAACTCTGCCCATCCAAGAACTCTATGATGTGCCCCTGCCTGAGAGACATAAGAGAGAGCTCTTTAGATAACATGTCTGTTGTGGCGTTCCTTTCCTTGTAGACATGTTTGAATGACATATTTGTAATAAAAAATACTTCTTCAAGGATAGAAGTAATATTTATGTTATGACACATTTGAGTTTTCCTCAACCAATTGATGACCACCATTGAATCTCCAAATATCTGAAGGTTTAAGATCCCTTTTTCCCTAGCAAAAGTGAGCAAGAGCTTTAAGGCCACAAGTTCTACATAATTATTTGTTCGTTGTCCCAAACCCCACTTTAACTTATAGAAATGTGATGGGGAGAGATGAAGGACACCCCCTCCCCCACAATGATCTCCATTGTCTTGGGAAGCACCATTAAAGAAATCCCAAGGTCTTGTGATATTTATATATTCCTCCACTACCTACCTTTGGGGGGGGGGGGCATCTTTCTCTTGTGGAAAATGTGAAAGGATAAATAGGCTTTTGGTTGCAATTATATCGAGAAGTGAGGCCTTTTCCTCGAAGATAGCAACGCTTCGAGCAAGCCAGATTCCCTAGTGAATGACGAGGGGTATAGCCTTGATATTTTTATTTCTATGGTCTTTACCCAATTCTTCAAGGCTTCTTCGATAGAGGGCCCATGCTAGGATCATGCTTGACCCAAAGCAGATGAACAACTCTCAAAGTTTGGCTTGAAAAAGGGCATCCTGAGAACATTTGTGGAGATGTTTCATCATCCCCCTTGTAGAGAGAGCACCAAACTGGCCCTTCCAATCCCTTGAATTTATTTTTGTCCCACGTAGGGAACTATTTCCTTAAGAGGCACCACATGAAAAATCTTTCCTTAAGAGGAAATTTGGATTTCCATATCCCCTTCCACCACCAATCGGGGGCTTGTTGGATGAGATTGGTCATCAGGAAAGAATAACCCTCTTTTGGAGAATATACCTTGAAAGGACTGAGTTGACAAAGTAGTTCATATTCCTGATCTTTGATTTTGATGTGGCTTATCTTGAGAGCCCGGATGTAATCATTCCAAGGTAATGTAAAATGATCTTCTAAATTCAGAGCTTGAGCATATTTCCATCCTTAGCTCCAAATAGAATTTTTTTTCTCATCTACAATCTTGTTCGGATGGAAAAAACCTCTCTCATGCAAACTGTCAATTAAATTCCGGGGGAGAATGTTCTCACTATTGCCGCCCGACCATGGATCCCTACCAAGCTTGATAAAATTTCCTTTACCAAGTCTAATATATGTATATTATATATTATATATGTTATATAATATATAACATATGTTCTATAATATATTATTTGGTTAATAATATTCTAAACTGGCGGAACGATAAAAAGTTGGTGGAGGTGCTAAAAGTGGAAAAGCATTAGAGAAATGTGGTGGGGCCACTTAGATTGTGAGTCTCAGATCAACAGTTGATATTAATTGTGGAGATTGAAAGTGATCGGGCGTTAATTACTATAGCGAGTTTCATAATGAAAACTGTGGTATAGCCATTGGGGTACGTGTCGATACAAGGTTCATTGCAGAGGTCAAGGCGATGTAGATGAAAACCACCACTGAAAACTTCCACAATCACACTTTATTTAAATAAAAAAAATGTTTTATATGTATATTATTTTCCGAAGCGCCAACGTGAGAACTACCGAAAGATATTGCTGCTATCTCTGCAACCCATCCTCCACTGCAAATTCGAAGACTATAGGTATTTATAAAATGCTCCCTATGCCATGGAACAAACTAAAATTTCAAATGCACCTTACCAGAAGCCTGTAAATAAAGAAGATTTAATTATTGATAGGGATTCTAATGTGTTCGACCATGTGCTTTCTATAAACACTGTCACCGAGTCTAGAAGTAGGTTAAGTACGTTAGGAGTAAAAAATACACCTTTTATAGATGCTGTTAAATTGTCAAATTTTGCCTATTGTCTCGAACAATCATATCAATTCCCATAATTTGTTAATTGGTGTTCCACCCATTATTTGCATTATGAAAGGGTCATTGTGGATACAAATGGATCTGAAAGTTTATGTAGGGTCGATACATTATTAGTTAGAGAGTCGTTAAAGTTACACAAGGATTTTTCACAAGGTTCTGAGACATTTAATGAAACATAAATGATTAGGGTTTACAAGGAATGTGAATTAGAAGTAAAAAAACCAATTTTTCTGTCATATTGTAAAACGAGATTAGTCCATTGCAAGTTTGTCATTGCCTTATAATGTAAATATCTTCACATAAGAAGTGCAATTGGTTTGTTCACTTCTGAGTCAAATATTAGTGTTAGATAATGATCAACATGTTGTTGAAGTCATGCTAGGTTTTCTTCTGAGTGTCTTCAAGTCTGAGTCAAGTCAGTCAGTATGCCTTAATATTTATGAATTCCTAGCTGAGACAATCCATTCCCAGCTAGTGAATTTCCACTCTTTGAGACATTTCAGGTATCAAACCTATTTGCTGAGAATGCTGCTAGTTTCAAATCATGAAGAACTATAGAAAATGGTCCCATATTTATGATTTGTATCAACAGAAACAAAGAAAATCACCATGTTTAATTTCATAAACAAAATCATGTAAAAAATCTACAGGTTAATCCATAATGCAGTTTTTCCTAGAGTCTTGGAGGAGATGAAGAACAAATTGCAATTTGACCAGTAGAAGAAGGTTGGAGATTGGTTCCTAGACATTAGTTCTACAGTTATTAGAATTTACGGATTTCATTAAGCACCCTATATTCTTCCTTCTTTTCTGACCCCCATAATTTTTACATTGGAATTTATTAGACAAAGGTTGGTAACAAAATCATAACATTTCATTAAGTTGCACAGGGCAACACATATCGAGTTTCCATTTAATATAGGCCCTTTTGTTGTAAAAAAAAAGTCTTTCCTTCCAAAAATAGAAGAGATTTTGAAAGTCATGACTTTCCCAGAAGCAGAAAAGATAAGGTGTGATCCTCATAAGATTATATCTAACAAAAGACAACAAAATACAAATTCTCCATATGATTACCAAACAATAGAAAGGCTAGATAAAATAGCCAATTTGGAGATTTTTAGGGAAGGTGAAAAGTCAACTGAGATGCAAGAGGATGCAAGGTAGGTCAGTTCTCACACAATTACTATCCAAACCCTTACTAAAGCTGAATTATTGAACAAAAGAGGTTTTTCAAAGACAATAGAAATGGAGTTAGATGGGGAATAGTCTGTCAGCAAAAGGATGAATATTACTTAGGTAAAGGATATAGAGGAAGAAGCACAAAAAAAAGATTAGGGAGGTTATTCTCTTGTTGAAAGGGAGAAAGGTGAACTAGAAAGTAAAGATACTTCATTTGTTTTCCACAGTCAAAGACATGTATTTGTAGATGTTCAAGGAGATCCATATAAATGAAAATAAGATCTCATTAAGTAGTATATAGAGAAGAAAACACTGACATTAAAAGAAGCTCGGAAATTATTCCCTGAAGTCAGAAAAATATGTCAAGAGACAACTTCACTAATTACTATTAGGGATCATGAGAAGAATACTTTGAATATTGTAGTCATAGATGAAGACAACGTGTCATAGGTAAAGATCAGATATGACTAGATCAATGCACCATACAAGATATAATTTCATAAGAAAACCAGTGATAAGATTTTTGCAGATTTGTTGCAGCTGACATTGAAGAACTCTAAGTTGACATCATTGGTTTCTAAGCTCGAGAGTCAATTGAAACAAGAAAAAGAAGATAACAAAGCTTGGCAGGTTCAAATCAAAATATTTGAAACAATTTTTTTTAGCTTGTGGGGTAGATCCAAAAAATGCTCAAGGACTGAAGAAGTTTTTGGATGAAAAATAGAATATTATTTAGACTCTCAAGAAGAAGCTAAAAATTCTAGCATCATAGCATGTGCAATATCTAGAGCTTACAACAATTGAGCAAGAAAATGAATCAGTATAGCAAGAGGTGATAAGTTATAAAGCCAAAATGGTGCAGCTGGAGAAGGATAAAGGGGATTGGCTCAAAGAAAAAGAAGAAATGATGGCAATAGTTTCCTTTGCAGGCCCTAGTCACGAAAAGAATGTGGCTATATAGGGCAATGACATAGTAAAATCCATGTCACAAATTATCTTGAAATATGGGGAAATAAAGGGGTTAAAAGAAGAAAATCAAAAGTTGAAGCAAGAAATTGCTCAAAAGAGTGAAAAGAGTTAGTGTTGTTCCTGAGATTAATCCTAAGGTTCAAAGAGTAATGCCAGGCATCAAGAATGTTTAAAGAGAATGTTTTAAAATAGTGTTTTTTCTACCTTTAGTTATATAAGAAATGATCCTTAAATGAAATTAATAATAGGAAAATACAGAGGCTGTATTTCGTTGTCTGAGTCACAATTGTAATATCAAATGGTGTGAGGGAAACTTACAAAACTGTTAAACAAAGCAAGGCATCAATTGCTGAAGAGTCTCATTTTGTTGTAGTAGAAGAAAAGTAGAGAGTGCACCCTTGAACAAGATATGAAATGCAGTAATTCAAACAACTTGCAGGTCTTGCTTTAGTTATAGTAAATACAGAGGAAAAACTGCTTACTTAATGAATTGCCGATATAATGTGATTACCGTAGTTGTGATACTAAATTGCAATCAATCACTTATCATGGAATTACATAAGGAAATTCAAAGATATGGAAATACATGAGAAACACACAACTCAAACTGAACGAAAATTAGAATCTATGTCTGCACTTGTATTAATACTAAAAAAGGAGAGTTTTCTCTATTACATCTGGCAAGAAGTAGCCCTGAATAGATCTGAAATATATCTATCCTTTGCTCTTTGAATTGGGCACACATGTCCATTGAGGCCACCATAATCATTTGTTTACTGTCCTCATCATATAATTCCCTTGCTATCTGTTCTTCGGATGCGTTTACTGGAAAAAGAATACCAGTTGAAAATATGGGGGGGGGGAGTGATAATGTGACAGGTAGCTCAGTGTTGGATCGTTATGTGATGGCTAACAGTTACGAGAAAGAGTAACTGCTCATGAATAATATGATGTGGGGAAAAGTGTAGGTGGTGAGGTAAACAAGGTAACTAATGTGGAAGGTGTGGCAGGCTGGAAGGTGAACGAGGTACATGACGTGGATGACATGTGTTTCTCCAACATCCTTTTATGTTTATCTATTTTGCGGGGGTGCGAGGGGGTCATTTGAAGTAACCTGATTTTCGTCTCTTAATGCACCTGGTGATGCCACGTACCCCTGAGAGAAAACCGTGGTTTAAATTGCGGGACCACCCTTCGAAATTAAACCCCGCACAACTTCACCCCCCATGATCTCTCTCAGCCACTGATCACCACGATCCATTAAAATCCGACTGTCGATCTACATAAAGTGAGGTAAGCACCCAAAGTTAAGTCGAGGCCACAACTCTTGGTCATGTGTAGAGAAGATAGAGAAAATTTATTGCAATTCCTATCCACCGATATGAGTGGGGGACACATGTCAAACGATCCTCGTATTAGGCTATTTCAAACTCCAAGAGGAGGTAAGCGGTGCTGAGTAAAGAAATCCCAAAGACCCGAAGCCCGTAGTTCATCTGGACCGTTGATTGAAGTGGATGCGTGTCGACTGATCTGAGACTTCAGAAGGTTTGTGGTGTTATGCATTTCAGAATGCCTGAAGCCCAGAGTCCCGAAGTAAATCCCAACCTTCTAAATCAAAAGGGCACGTAGAGCTAGATCTCTCACTTCAGGGTTAACCACTTCGGAAGAAAGATGGATGCGTCAAATGAGAACTCCCAAAGTCCAGAGTTCCGAAGTAAATCTTAGCCATCCAAATCAAAAGGACACATGATAGGAGATCCTCCACTTTGGGGATAACCACATCAGAAGAAAGTTGGATGTGTGAAGTGAGAACTCCCAAAGCCCGGAGTTTTGAAGTAAATTCTCACCGTTGAAATAAAAAGACACACGACATGAGATACTGTACTTCAGAGACTTAGCACTCCAGAGAGTTTGTGCTCCGTTTTCTGTGTATTTAGCCCCTTCTCTTCTATATTTGGTCCTTTTCTTAGTTTATCCAACTTCCAAACTGATTTATCATTCCAATATATTCTAAAATCTGATCCATCAAGTTTTCTTGCAACTTTTTCGTGGCACAAATAAAATAAAAAATTAGCTTGCCTGTAACAAGAGAAATCTGTAAGTTCTTCGCTGAAGAAAAACTGCCGATCACAATTCAAATCATTAACTTTAGCCAATCATACATATCATTAATACTTCAACGTTCGTGAGTGTTGGACACAATTAGGGTATAAATCTCCCGAAGGTCAAATTGACGAAGAAGTTAATCTCCTATTACTCACTTCTATGTTTTATTTTATCATGCTTTAAACCTTGAATTAGCCTTAAGTACTTCAGTGTTTTGACGTTCGGGGTTTTCATTGTTTAGACTTGCTGGAATACCTGAAGCGCGAAGTTTCGAAGAGAATGTTAGAGACTTTCTTTAAATCTCAAGAACCTTCTACAGTTCATAGATCATTAATACCGTTTGATAAAATTAGAGTAGCTAATCGTCGTCTCAAACACACTATCATTGATTTAGAACCCCTCAATGAACCCTCTTCGACAGATTTCCCCGTGCTTGGCAACTACTCCTGTGATTCTGATTTCGGTAATTTCTCCCCTCTCTCATCTGATGTTCCTCTTACTCAAAACTCTAAAATGACTTTTCAAGAAAAGGTACAGGGAATGGTGGAAGAAACCCTCTTTTGTCAAGAACCTTTGTTGGAAACCAAAGAGAAAATAGGTGGAGAGGAAAAAGTTAGTAGGCATGGAGAAGCTGATGATTCTCACTCGCAAGTGTGGACCTTGTACTTTTATGGGTCTAAATCGCAAGAAGGGTTAGGAGTGGGGTGTATCCTCATTTATCCGAAGGGGAAATGAAATTTCATGTCCTGCAGACTAGAATTTGAATGCACTATTAACACTGTCGAGTATGAAGCTTTAGTGAAAGGGATAAAGAAATACATATACTTAAATGTTAAAGAACTAAAGGTTTTCAAATATTCTGAAATCATCGTTAGGCAAGTAAGGAATACTATACATTGCAACTCTCCCCATCTAAGGAATTATCAACAGGAAGTGCACATGCTAATAGAGCATCTTGAAGCCTTCAACATTACAGTGATCCCCAGAACAAAGAATACTCTTGTTGATTCTCTGTCCACTGGTACCTCAAGGATATCCCCTTTAGAATACTATGAATCCTCCCAGATCACTGTGGAGCTACTCTACAAACCATCAATGCCCAACAATATTTCTAATTGGAAGGTCTTTGAAGGACATGAACATATCATAAAATTCTTAACCAATCAGGAAAATTTTAAATCCCTGGCTAATGACGATGAAATATTCCAAGAGCAACTAGTAGAAACCGATCCCCATGAAAAAGAGGTGGAACAAGTCACTTGACTTACAAACCAAGGTTTCACACGATACCGAAAGGGGTATACAATTTGGAGAGCCTCTTTGAATTAAGGGAAAGATTTAAAGGGTCAACAAACACAAAGACAGGGAGCTCATGTCCCATGTACGAGACTGTAAACCTAGGAACCCTGGAAAACCCTAAAAATATAAATCTAGGTAAGATAATGTCTAAAGAAGAAAGGAAGGCTGATCTCAAACTTTTCAGAGAATATCAAGATGTTTTTGCATGGTCCTACTGAGATCTGAAAACTTATGATACTCATATTATCCAACACACAATCTCGTTAAAACCTAAAGTAAAACCCTTCCAACAGAAACTTCAGAAGTACCACCCATCTCTGGAACCCCTCATGTGCCAGGAGTTAAAGAAATTACTAGATGCTAAAATTATCTTTCAGGTTAGACACTCTGATTGGGTAGCAAATTTGGTACCTTCCAGGAAAAAGTCTGGGGAGATCCGCCTGTGTGTGGATTTCAGAAGCCTCAACAGAGCATCCAAAAAGGAAAACTATCCAATCCCACCAACAGAGCAACTATTGCAGATCATGTCTGGTTCTAATATTTTCTCCCCCCTATACGGTTTTTCACATTATAACCAAGTTCTAGTTTCAGAGGAAGACCGATTGAAAACTACCTTTCGAATGAAGTGGGAAAGATGGTAAAAGATGGTAAGCTGAAAAGGACCACATGTACCTCAAGATAGAGCTTAAAAAATTTCACTTTAATCATACCATCTTGAATATAACATACATCCTCCTCTCCCACTCGCTCAGGGCATCTCTGCCAAAATTAAATCAATTATATTAAATGAGCATGAGGTAGGAGAGGGTATGGAGATAACTCCGCTAGGTCTATGGATGCTCGCTGGTAGCGAAGCAACACCACAACAAGTGAATGATGATAACTAAAGGGCCTGGTGCCAGTGAATGATTTACTCAACTCTTGTCGAAAGGGGGCATGGGTCATGGTTAAAGGGAATGAAGGTGGAATAAAGGTTGAAACCCCACATGCATGCCCAGATTCACCAACCGGGGGAATTTCAAATGCATGGATAGAAGAGACTTCGATAAAAGAAAAAAAAAACCAGTTAAGTTCTTAACAAGCTTCTGCATCATCTAAGTCCGGGGAAGGAATAGAGATTCTTCTTTCACCCAATAAGTCGCCATTTATTGAGCACTCAACATACCCTAAAAGCCTTATGAAATTTTATCACTTTTTGGGTACCACTTGTTTTCTTCACTGTCTGAATCGATTTCACTTTGGGAAATGGTTTATATTTTTTTTTTTTCATGACTCTTATCATCAATTTAGGTTTGTTTGAACTTGTGAAACCTCATGTCTAAAATAAATTGACACCCGAATTAATAATCAACAACTAACATTGCACCTAACGCGTCAGGTTTGGTGTGAGAAAAATTCAAGCAAGTAAAGGGACCACACAGTAACAACAGTCGCTGAGCATCGATCCCCATCAACCTTGGTAGAAGGTGGAGTTAGTTTGCATAATTTATTCACACTAAGTTTCAAGAGATAGCTGATCCCCTTCAACATTGGAAAAATATGGGAAGGACAAACATTAACAATGGACAGAAAGAAATCACTGATAGCCGATGACCGATGCACTTTATTGGGGTCAAGGAAATCTAGAAAGGTTAAAACAATCATTTTGTCTGTGACAAATGTATTTTCGATGCCCGATGCATTTTCAACATCGGGACTTTTTTGAGAGAGTCGATCCGAGAGCACTTGGGTAGGTTTATCGCCAATTGTTGATCCTTGATACTTTTTGGTATCGACAAGATAGGATTGGGTTTTAGGACGTATAGCTTAAAGAAAGTCCCAATTCTTATTAACACAAGCAAACGAAGTCACCGGTCTCGAATGCCACGTGTCTTTATCACGTAAGGGGGTCATACGACCTAGTTTCGTATCGAGTCATGTTAAGGTTCTATGGGTCCTAGTCATGCCTCCTAGTAAACTTTTCCACATCATCTCTATATGACAAGATCGATTGACGTCGGATATTTTGCAAGAAGATATCAATGAAAAGTGTTTGAAGCACAATCCCGACCCCTGACCCACTAATTGGACTAGCAAAATGACAGGATGTTTGTGACATAAGGTACGATTGGATCTGGACATTTAATAGACCAATTAATGCTTGATCCCAGATTTTTTGCTACCTCGTGCGCCGATTAAACAACAACAATTTGAAATCACCGATAAAACACATTACAACCCGCGCCTGTGCCATCAACTTGTGATGAATTTAGTCTCAAACATATTTGAAGATCTGGTGGTAGATTTAATGAAATTACACTCATAACTCGAATTGAATGGATGACGCGACAAGGTAAGTTCATCCCTGTTTAAATCTCTAGAACGGTTTTGACCAAATTCATTCTATGAACAAGTTTGAATTCCAGAGCATCTGAAGGAGAAAAGCAAGCATCTCGAGACTATACTAACCCTCAGATTATCAAAACTAGGTTAAACAAGCTGTATAGGTATGTGTTCAAGTTTGTCAATTCGTTGGTCGTAATTTATATATGCATATGATTTTCTTGCACAATCTCTAAACTATGTTCTAGCTGCAGGTAATATGTCACTGAGAAATCCAACCACAAGACGCTCGTCGAGGTCTCCCAAGATAAAAGAAGCTGAAACAGGTGAAATTTCTTCTCCGAGGACCGCGAGAGAGTTGGAGTACACTCCCAGGGTGGAGTTTGTCATTAAAACATCAACAAAGAAAGCTTTTGTCAAGCCTTCGACCTTCGGTGTTACAGAAGCAAGCACTAGATCCAAAGTAATTCTCCCACAGTGGGGGGACCTCTTCAATAAAATTAGTTGAGAAGAATACCCAGAGTATATCCCACACAACGACCCAGACATAAGGGTGCTCGATGACTAGGTGTTCCAAAACATGCGATGATTGTATTTACACATGGTGGCCAACAAAACCATGGTTTTCCCTTGCATGGAGTTTCTTAAATGGATAATCGACCATACAGATGGGAAGAAGTGCTTGATCAATGATGAGAATGGGTGGGTGTGTCGGAGTTTTCCTCCCGACAGAAGTCCAAAACTACTACAAGCTTAGAGACCGAGAGGAAAGGCTAAACACAAACTTTGTGGTGAATTTATATGAATTCCATGACACCCACTGGTTGATGGCCTCATGGTGGAAGGAGGATAAGAAGTTTACCAACCAGAGGAATGGATGGTATGGGACAATTAACGCAAGGGAGATGTACATCTATTTGATGGCTCTTATCTTCCGAATATATGGAGAGAAGGAATACTCCAAGTTTTTCGGAAGCATGGATTCCCTTGGCATACTTGGTGGCGATTTTCGGAAGCAACTTCAACTGGGGAGTGATAATTTCTAAACAATTGAGCATCTGTGTACAACAAGCTCAGACACCGAAAGAAGGGGAAGTACCTGCTTTCTACATGGCCTTGCGCTTGCTCGATGTTATCTGCTCAAAAAATGTCTTAGTTGGCATGAATCTAAGCTGGCATGTTGCAGAGATCCCTATTCACGTTTATTTTAGCATACTCCAGGAGAATATGTACAAAAAATCTTACGCATTCATCTGTGATGAATTCATCAACCGTATTCATTTTATTATTTTTAAGAAGGAAAGCCCAAGATTATCCGCATCAACCAAGAAAGTAGTAGCTAAGGTAGGCCATTGGTATTTAGACGAATGCTCAACCTATATCAGGGTGTTTGGGGCCACCCAATCACCACATCTCCTACCCGCTCATGTACCAGACTGACTCATTGTGGGAGAAATCTTCTATTAGACTATCCTGCAGGGCTATAACGCTACATTAGTTAAGTACAAGAAGCGTGCTTTCATACCCTACGGTTTCCATGTGGGGTTTTATCTGGTAAAGAATACTGCTCAAGCTAAACAAGAAGGGATGAGCCAAATTGAATTCAGGTTCCTGACATGTCGATTCTGCAAGCACGACCCTAAAGGCCTGGTCCTCCAACATGCTTCACATGTATCATCTTGTTGGCCATACGCTCATGATAAGTTTGAGGATGAAATTTTCACAGAGTGCGCCCAGGACTGGGACAAGGTGGTACAAATAATGGACAACCAAAATATGAC
>ML790676.1:29935-44691 GCA_009831015.1 Picea engelmannii | reverse complement strand
TTGGTTTCATTGGATTCTGAACACTTTCATTTTTGAGCATTTTTCAAGCCCTGTCAGGCTTCTGGATCCGATTTCGGATCATCCAACCCATCCTAAGATAGCAAGGACATCAGGAAGAACAAGTGTACCAAATCCCTTGTTCAACTTGATAACCATCTATGATGATGAGGAGAGTTCGGAGGTGTCCTTGGTGACGCCAGTGTAGATTACAGAGGAGAAAGAACCTAAGAGAGCAACTACCCCAGGTCCTGATGCTCTAGTTCAGAGCCGTCTGCAGAGCGAGCATGAGGTCGAAAGTGCCTTAGACACTAAGCCACTCGACTTACCAGGAACCCCAATGGACAAATCGAGGGATGAGCTAGGATTAGGCGGACAGGAAGACGGAATTCCACAACAAGAAATCGACATTTCAACAAACGATTACCAATTAAGTACTAAAATTGCCCCTGATTCCTAAGTTTTGGCTGATATCTTGCCAGTCGATGAGCAACAACCGGAAGCTGATCCATCAGGACATATAGAAGACGTTCAGGAACCCAACCTAGAACATATATACACAATCGAGAGCCTGGGAAATACTCTAACTTGGGAAGAACAACAAATCCTCGAACCTGTTGATGAGGTTGCCGATATACAAGCAATTGCCTATGACCTAAAGAGGAAAGCTATCATGAAGAGAACCACTAAGAAGATGAGTCTTATGTTGGACATTTTGATTCTCATCACCACAGAGGAAAAATTGATCAGCACAGAGCACGCCAAGACGTCCGAGCTTATTGGCGTCGGGATGGCTATCATAGATGCCACCCTAGATAGAGAAAGAAAATATGAAGAGGAGCTGGCCGCTGCGCTAAAGGAGTTGGAGCATCTACACCATTTGGAGAAATACTATCATGACTCCACACAAGTGACGGTGTTTTTGAGAAGTGAGTTCCAAAAATCCTATGACAAATTCACGAATGAACGACACCTTTTCACTACAGGTATAGCCGACTTCCAAGAAGACACCCTTATGGTGCTAGCGATCTGCAAATACGTGGAAACATGGTATGAGAAGGCCCACCAAGCAGTGGAAAAAATTGATTACATTAGTGTGAATCAAAAGGGACGAGAAGCCAAAGAGCATGACATTCGGGTGCTGAGGGACAACAACATAGATCAGATAAGGAAAGTGGTCGAATACTGGGTGAAAATGGCCTAGGAACCTCAGTAGGAGATTCAGGAAAGATGGGACGATTGTGAAAGGAGCTGGGTCAAGATTAATCAATATATGAAAGACATCGGCCTCCCAGAATTCGGCTCATCCGAGGACTTTGTCGACTTGCATGACATAGTCAAACAACATGCAAAACAAGACTCGACAAGGACTGCAAAGATATCAGAGGTGTCGAGCATGGCGCCAGGTCAAGTACAACAGTTCATGGAGCACCCGATCAAGGCTCGAACAATATTGCAACAGTTAAGTGTCAAAATAGTTAAGCATCGGGCACGTGTAGTAGAAGTAAAATAAATCCTCTCGGCCCCGATGGACCAACACAAATTGCCATATTCCAACACATGTGAGGAAATATTCATCAAATGGTCAGAGTATGAGAAGATTCATCCAATTCAGTGAAACTTTTTGATGACTCTTACAAGACAGAGAGATGGAAGCGCCATGTGATGATGTTTTTTTTTTTTACTTAGCTTGCACTTTTGATAGTTATTTTTAGTCAATGTTTCGTTATAAATAAGGGGATCGACCTTTTAGAAAGGGTTGATGGTTTTGGAAAAGACCCTCATTTTTGTGATTGTAAAAAACTATTTCTGAACTACCTTAATTGATAAGTCTTGTTTAGGATGGGAGACAAACTTATGCTTTTTTCATCAAAGGCGTGTGTGATTGGATTTGAGGAGGAATTACTTCCGACTTTATTTCATGAATGGATGTTGTAAAGAGTAAGAGTTTCTGAATCTATTGATAAGTTAGTTGTTTCAATATTTTTTGTAGTTCTTGTCTCTAATGATGAAAGAAAATCGTTTTGTTAATGTGTGATTAATGCTAGAGCTAAGGAAACTATTTTTATTGCCATCATTTTATTGCATGTATTTTTTATTTCGATAATTGTATCTCAGTCAACAATTGAAATACCAACAAGTTGATGTATTAGTACTAGGCTTGTCACAGATGTGAAAATATTTATCTACATGCTTGAGCACAAGGGTTATCCCAAGTTCAACCTTCTTCAGTAGTTAATATTCCCCCTTTTATCAACTAGTTTATACCAACACACATATTTTTATCAGACCCATCTAATAAAATAAAATACTAAAAGAGAACGTTCAAACTGAAGGAGGAGCTTTCACAAGAATATATCTTGTCAATCACCATGTAAAGCCCATTGATTATTTGGCCGGTTCGAAAGATCTGGAGAACCATTCCACTATCAAACACTGCAGAGTTTAATTGGGCCTCGGTGACAGGTTTGGTTCATGTTGTTGAGTTAAGGGGATTTAGGACCCCTCAACACTATCCTTTGTGTATTGAAAAACTCTGTGAGATAATCACCGATACTATCCTTTGTGTATCGGTAGAATTTGTGAGATCATCGTCGGTACTTTTCTTTGTGTATCAAAAAAATTTGTGCGATCATCATTGGTATTATCCTTTGTGTATTGGCAGACTTTATGGGAACCTCGTTGGTACGATCCTTTGTGTATTGACAAAATTTATGTGAACCTCGTCGACGTTTCCTTTGTGTACCAATGAAGTTCATCTAATCGACATCAACACACGATTTTACATATCGGAAAATTTGGCATGACCAATGTTGGTGAAGGATCTTCCCTATATCAACAATGTTAATATAATTAAGACCGACACACCAAAATCACTTTCTCGCTTGGACCCTTGACACAAAATATGACTAGGCTATCACCATGTCACCCATAGCACTTTCCTCATTGGATGCAAACTCACCTCCCAAGATCAAAACAAGTAGCTCCTTAGACATCGATATAGGTATGTATTGGCGATTTTTTCATTAACTCCCCAATTCTTCCCAAAAGCCCAAAAAATTTACTTAATTGCAGAAAAAAAATGCCAGATGTTTTTCTTACATTACTTCTTTTCCCTATGAGATAATTAGAATGTGATATTTTTTAACTGATGTTCTGATATAATAATGTTGAACATCTGTGTTCCAGATTCCAGTATGTCACCTCACAAGAAGGCTGCAAGCAAAGCCCCCATGATAGAAGCCTCTGCAAGCAAAAGCCACCATGGATAAGAGGCAGACATCCCAAGGCCAATTTATGATGATACCAAGGGATTTGTAGACAAGGGGACTTTAGTTAAATGGGGTGAAGTATTTCAGATATTCAAGAACTAAATTTTTCCCTAGGAAGTAGAAGACGACCTCGATCTCAAAATGTTCATGAACATAAACAAGTCAAAATTACATAGGGTGGAAGCCCACACAACAATATTTCCATGCGCATATGCAATATCATGGATAGTGTGACATGTATACCTAGACAATAGATACATCCTCAACACCAGTGAACTCCCCATAACATCATTCAAAGAATTAGATATAACCTCGTACTATCACTTGGAGAAGGGGGATTTATCATTGGATGAAGACCTTTCAAAAAAATTTCGCTTAAGGCAAAAGATCTATGCAAAGTCTGGTACAAGCCAGACAAGTTGTTTAAAATAAGACCCTCAGGCGAATACCCCACTAGCCCGTTGAGGAATGTGTATCAATACGCTATAAAAATGTTGTGCAGATTGTACAGAGAACATGATGCTTCAAACTTCATGTTATCTATAGAGCCTCTCATATATTAAATCGCTGACATCGTATCATATTTCAATTTGGTTGATATTCCATGATCATCCCTAGAGGACTCTATTAGAGTGTCCAAAGATACTAGATGAGTTTCCTAGTTTCCACATGTCCTCCTACCTTATGGATAGGGTATGTGTATGCCACTAATATCCAAATATGGGCTGGGATTGGCCACCATCTAACCCTCCTATTCACATTTATTGCAAAGTGCTCTAGT
This sequence comes from Picea engelmannii, assembly GCA_009831015.1. Classification (NCBI taxonomy): domain Eukaryota; kingdom Viridiplantae; phylum Streptophyta; class Pinopsida; order Pinales; family Pinaceae; genus Picea; species Picea engelmannii. The sequence continues at coordinate 40,641 of ML790676.1, read as the reverse complement.
AGCACATGTACATAACCGAGTATCACAAAATTTGTGATTACTTCTTGGTGCCTTTATACTGGTTTATATTCAATTCACCCACGCCATGCATGACCGACAAATCCATAGCAATAGTACACATAATAGGGGACTGATATCTTTTGGAATATGGGACATAATTGAGAATATATGGATCCACCAAAGTCCCTCATATGCTCCCCAGAATTTTCCCTGACATGATAGTACTACAAGAGATCTCTTATCAGACCATAATCCATGGAGTCAGAGCATCACTTTATATGGATAAGAAGGCCATATGGCCCCCTTTACCATTATGGGTCAGGTTGTACTCCTTTGAATACTTTAAATAGGAAAAACCTGAGGTGGAAACATTGATATCATTCTGATTTGAGGAAGAGAGATTTCAAAGACATGACCCTTAAAATGTTGTCAAGGAATATTGCCTCAAGCACAAACATAAATGGGAATACACATCAAACAAATGGGAGGAAGAAGAGATTGTCGTGCATGAAATTATCATGAATTCATATTTAGGAGAAAAGGTAAACCACTGGGTAGGATCTTAGAAGGGGAAGAGGCCCAAGAGGAGGCATAGAATAAATTTGAAGAAGAAGTGGTAGTAGCAGAGACAAAAAATTTCATGAAATGAGAAACACTTCCACACTAAACCTAGCAGAGGAGAAGAAGAATTTAATCAAGAACGCAAATGACAAAGCATATATATTTTACCCTCGAAACCCAAACCGGGAAAACCAACATTCCTTGAGCGTTCCGCTCTCTTGTTGTCTTATTCAATTTGAATAAGAGGTTACATGTCTAACCTTGGTCCACACCTAAGACACAATCGGCATCATACCCTCTTTCCTACAAAAGAACAACCCTGTAGCCAATTCAACTTACATCTACATTACCAACAACCTACGATTCATTCATGCATTAACATATTTTGCATTAATACATTAGCCTTTACAACCTTATAACATGCCTCTTTATAGGATTTACAACAGGTAAAGCCCTAAAGAATTGGTGCCCAAAAATGGTTACAGATCCATGTAGATAATTGGCTACAAATCCTGCATATCTTGGGATTCTTTTACAGTGAACTCCAAGATGTATTACCAATTGACTTCCAATCGACCTTCATTTGGTCTTTAGTTGGTCACCACACGTCTACCTATCGAACTCATGTTGGTTGACCTCTTTGACTTGTTGTCAATTCCTTTACCATGTCGAAATGCCTCAAACTTTGATTTCGACTTTACCCAGTTGAATAACCTCAGCCTTTGACTTGCAGTCGATCCACCTCGACTTAGACCATTAGTCAATCCACCTCAACTAGAATTTCACCGCAAAGAATATAACAACCCAACATTCTTCCACTTGTTGTCTTCTTTCCTGAAACAAGAGAGTCCTAAACTTTCATTCACAGACCCAGGGCAACAATTCCCATTGCCTCTCTGCACCAAGAGAACTTCGCAACACTCACAAACTTGGTCAATGAGTCTCCTATGTTTTCCAACGTGTCTACTTTCTCCAGTATCACCTTGTTACTTTCCACCATGTCTCTTACGAAATGGTGTTGTACATCAACGTGCTTAGTATTCGAATGATAAGTAGGGTTCTTTTCTATAAATATTGCGCTTTGAATATTACAACTTACATTCATAGCTCTCTACTCAAACCCGATACCCAAACACAACCTTTGTAGCAATACTGCTTCTTTGCTTACATAAGTGGACACCATGAATTCAACGTCTATTGTTGACAAGGATATGACCACCTGTCTCTTACTCATCCAACTTATTGCTCCACCTAATATCATGAAGACATATTCGTTGATCGACCTTCATCGATCCATATCTTCATCCCATCCGGCGTCAACAAATCCATGCACATTTAATTTACCACTGTCACCTATAGGTCTTCCTTGGTAGCATATAACATAGTCCTTCATGCCACACAAATACCTGAATACTCTCTTGACATATGTCCAATGCTCCTTTCTAGGTGTCAACATGTACCGTCTCAACACTCCCATTCCATGGGAAATGTCTGGTTGAGTACATACCATCACATACATTAGAATACCAACAACACTTGCATAATGAACACATGGCATGCCCTCTATTTCTTCCAGTGTGTTTGGATATTGTTCAACAATAAGCCTTGCTCCCATAGGAATTGGAACCTTCACTGGTTTGCAATCTTGTATGTTGAACTGTTTCAGAACTATTTCAATATACTTCATCTAATTCAACCAAATATTTCTAGTGTCTCGATCTCTCTTAATCTCCATTCCTAGAATGAATTTAGCTGCATCAAGATCCTTCATGTCGAACTTGGAGGATAGATGCTTCTTCACCTCCTTTATATTGCATCCACGTTGTTTCCAATCAACAACATGTCATCGACATATAAAGCTACATGTATGAAACTCCCACCTTCTTTCCTGGAATATATGCAATGATCAACTTTGCTTCTCACCAATCCCAAAATAAGGATGTATGTGTCGAACTTCTGGTACCACATCCTTGGAAATTGCTTTAAACCGTATTCACATCCATTTTTTCTATTTCCATATCGACTGCTGTAGACAGAGACATTAGTAATCTAATGGAAGTTAGTTTTGCAACAAGGGAAATGTTGGTGTACTTCCTTCTTGCTACCATTCTAGGGCTGACCCAGGTTCAGGTCTACTATGGTTTCCAACAAAACCCCTCTAAAACTATCGGCCCCTATGGTAAACCAAAAGGCAACGTAGTACACAGGTTGCACTGTGCAGTCTCACTCGAGATAGTTCTTTTGGTATCTACAACTCTTAGGTGCTTGTAGCCTAGGAATGAGTGGGGATCTAGGATTAGACTATGTGATCTTCATTAACCTTACCATTCAACTTATATTGAATACCCTTTCATTCTTATTCATGCATGAAAAATAACAGATCTAACTAGTCATTCACATAATCATCTAACATCTATTCATTGACAACAAAGGAGATACACAACATTCAATCACATAACACATGATATACCATGGTTCACCCCCTCCTAGGATACGTCCACAAATATTTTTATGCTCTGCTCTTTTATTATAGTGTTTCCAAAACTACAACGCCTCATGCATTACAAATCTCTATCCAAACAAGTTGAGATCTACAATGAGGAAGACTAGATCACACCAAGATCCTCAACTTGTGATCTAACCCTCACTATCTGTCTTATTTCCTTTCCGTGAATCAAAAAATTTCAAAATAGATCAGAATTACAGTCATTCAGTCTTAGAACAACATAGTAACAATGACCAACAAACACGAGAGAAGCCAATCCCCCCCGACCTAGACCTCCTAGGTATCTACTTATACATGTTTTTGGCTTACAATCCATTACATTATTTACCCAAACCCTAACCCTAGCATGGTTAGGTCTTATTTCATGTGTGCCTCACATTCTTTCCCCTTCTACATGTGCATCTCGCCTGCTTTCCTCTTCTATATGCACATTTGTCTTGCATGTGTTTCTTCTCCTGCATGTGCATCTGCCTTACACGTGATACTTTTCCTGCCAGTTGTGTTTCTCCCACATCGTGCTTTTCTCCCGAACTGGGCCTGTGCCCAACATTCCCCCAACACTGACATCGTGAATCATCCCGAGTCACTGCCTAACTCTAATGTCTGTCACTTCTTGTGCCAACGCTTTGTACATATCTATTATCCGTTGGCACTGCTCCTGAGCTTGGCTTATCTTTGTTGACATGGCTTCAACCACCTGCGCAGTGACTGGTGGTCATATGATATCGCCCCCCCCAAGCCGATCTGTTCGAGGTGTGCTTTTGTTGCGTCGATTTCCACGACCAACTGTTCTGCCTTTTCCTGTAGGGGCTCCGACTGAGCCTGTCGTGCAATCTTTTGTGCCTACACTGCTTTTTCTTCTACTTGAAGGTTCTTCATTTCTGCGATAGTCTTGATTTTTTCTGGCAGGGACATTGTCCTCTGTCATTGTTTGACATTTGCCATTGCTGCATGCAATTTATATTCCTTTCATTGCAGCTCTTGTAGGTTCCCATCCTCTAATAGTTGTTTCCATAGTTGGTCTCTCTTTTCCAACAGTTCTGCTACTCTATGTATGTTCTACGCAATGTTTTATACAGTTGCTATCGCATATTGCTCTATTTGCGCTTGAACTACTGGGGGAGTCATAGGTACTGCGTGCTCCTCTAGTTCCTTGATCTACTCTTTATATTGTGCTAGGGCCTCTGCTATTTTCCTCATCTTCTCTTCAAAACATGATTCTTCTGATTCTACGTTGTCGGGGATGGCTTGAAATACTCCACTTATATGTCTCTCCATCTCCTCCACTCTTTGTTGTGCTAGCGTTCTCCCCTGCCATTCCTGGATAAGTGCCTCCTTAAGTGAGGTGTTGTCTTCCCGCACCAATTGTAAGTTCGTCGCATTCGTCCTTGGTTTGTACTGAATCTCCTACGTGACACTCACCTGTAATTTATACAACGCTTTAATTGAAATCTTGGGCAACGCCAAGTCCATCATATCAATCTCTCTCAGCGGCCTCTACGCTGTCTCCTCATCCATGAACAACATGTCGGGAGTAATCTGAAATTTTACACTCCCTTGCGCCGTGATATGTAAAGTCTCGCCCATCGGTATCCCTTCCTTTACTGGCACTGTTGTCTTATGTTGTTGTTGCTTTGTTTTGACCTTTAACTACTCCAATGCAGTTTTCACCTCTTGGATTTTCTCCAAAATTGAGTCTCAATGGTTCTCAGTGTTTTCCCAGACATCTGACAACTGATCCTCTACTGTCATGGCTATAAACTCCACATCGTCTTGCGTTAATGATGTTTCCATAGGATTTCTATGGGCCTTTTCTTTCTTTCTAGAACCCCTTGGTTTATCCCTTGTTCTCTTCCTTTAGGCCTCTAGTTTTTCATATGATTCTTTCATCCATGTATCCATGTCGATATCATGCTCAAATTCTTCATCCATGGCTACATATTGTGCCTCTGTCTAAACCTCTTCTGCACTGACCTGTCCTGTCGGTCCTCCCAGTGCCTGCTCTGTGGCCGGTGGATCCTTTGTAGGACCACATCATGACTTCTTTTTTGTCATTGTTTTCTTTTTAATTGAGCTGCTTGCTCACACTGTACCTATTGCTGTTTCTTTTTCTGGCTAGCACCATTCCAGCCTATCTGCTGCACGGGGACTGTGCTACCTTGCATCGGGATTTGTACATTGGAGTTGCTCTTGGAATCTCTGGCACATTCCACTCCTCAAGACACTCTTGGACCTCCATGTGGATTTCCTACGTTGTCACATAGTACTTAAACTACAACCACTCCTTGGTTGGGTCCTTCTTTTCCTGCAACCTCATGCTATGATGTGATGCCTAGAAATTCGCTATCTGTCCATACTCCTGGACAATGTCTGGTGAGATCCTCCATGTATCTGCCAAGATGTTCTGGATCTCTATTAAGCACTTAGAGAACATGTCATTTTTGAATTTCTTTACCTTGGGATATGTTGTGCTTCACAACGACGTGTAGCACGTTGCACCACATTTTCCTGTCCTTGGCAGGAACATCATGTATGTAGGTTTGTGCCACCCCATAAGTGCAATGAGGATGATTAAGCATGAGTAGTGGAACTCAGAACCCCATTCTTGTGTGTCCTTGAGGTATTCAAGGAATGATTTTAGTAGGTAAGGGGACCAACTCATCGAGATCCCCTTTGCGCACTACGTTGCGACTGCTACTACTCCTACAAACACTTCTTCTTTTTGGCACTTGCACATTAATTTGCAACCGAGCAATCTGGTTGCAAATTGTGTCGCAGGATCATTGATGTCACTGATCCTGATACCTCTGTTACCCCTCTCTTCACCATACGTTGCTTTGATCTCATTCGAGATGGCTTTCACCCTAGTCTTGTCTTATAGGTATTTATCTGGCTTCTCCCCATCTGTGGGTAGCCCTGTAATCTCTATGATGAGGTCGACATTGATCAACACTGGCCTATCTATCCATAAGATGCCTACGTACATCCTCACTAACAACTATTTGACACATCCATTTATGTGTTTCCCGCTCTCGAAGTGGGGTATGTCTAATAAGTTCATGATGTCGGTGTTGTCAGTCCCAGGATCCACTATGCGGGCTTCAAGAGTGGCGTGCCTAATGGACTCTCTCCCATTCTCTCTAGGTAGCTCTGTGCTACCAAATATGAGAATTTTGTGGCATTAGATACATCATGGTTGGAGTATTTAAGGCTATGAACTCCTCCTACCATGTTATCCTTGGTCTTCACTTTGTTGGGAATTTTCAACATCACTATACCTAGTTTTACCTGTGTGCATTGTACGCCCTGCAAACTGCTTTTTGCTCTCACCTTCTTTTTACCTTTTGGGGATGATACCCCACCCTCTAGTATGGCCTCTTCCTCCATTTCATGCTTTGGTTCTAGATCTAGGCCCTGGTGCATGGAACCCATGGCCAATTCTACTTGTTGCAGACCTTTTCCCCTGGATGCATTGGATTCCGTCCATTTGACATCCTCTTCCGTCTGCTTGGGCTCTTGTGCGGGTTCCTGCTCCTCTTCCAAATGAAATGTGATCTACTCATACTCTAGTGTGAGGATTTAGTTCACATCCACCACTGTAGGCATATCGTTTGTTCTTGTTTGAGGCACCCAAGTGCTACTCTATGTACTTCATCTGGTTCTGCTTGATGCTCCAACCCTTGGTGGTGACATGGTGAAGAAATCTGACTTGTAGGATTCCAAATCGACAGAGGCTAGGGAAAATTTTCACTCTATCTCTCTTCCACTCAGCTCTGCATTCTTCTTCTTAAAAAAACACAATGGGTCATTTCCTCCCCTTTTTCTGACTTTATAGCGTGAAGGAGAAGTAACAGCTGTGTTGCACTGACAATTATCGCTTTTTCAATTTTTGTGGTGTTTCCTACGTGCTATACCTTTCTACTGGTCAACTTCTCTTCTGTGCGTGGTGTTTTCAAACCCTAGTTTCCTTGCATCACACTGTTCTGTTCTACTTGTTCTATTTTGTCAAGACCCTCCAATGTGCGCTGGTCTGTTTTTGTTTTTTATCCTCTTTTTACTTTTTATGGATTTTGTTCTTTTTATTTGTTTTTTCTCATTTTCTCTCCCTTACTTCTACTATAATGCACTATATACATATATTTTTACTGCATGGTAACTTTCTAGGTGTTAGAAGGTCGTCTGTCCCTATACAATTTCAATCGACTCCCATTAATCATTCCTTTGAGTTCCGTACTGTTAGAAAAACAAGATCGCAGAACAATAAAATAACACAATTGCGGAAATAAAACAAAAAAGATACACAATAAAATAGAGACACAGATATACATGGTTCACCCAGTGTGGGCCACGTCCACCAAAGAAATTGGCAGGTCCTTCCTTTATTATTATCCAACAAATGAAGGGATACAACCTACAACACACCCGTTGTAACTTCCTCTTCTCTCTCTCACAATCTCTTCTCTCAAATACAATATTCGAAATGATACATAGCCACAACAAATTTCCCTCATAAAAGAGGGTTTCCTTCTAGGGAAAAAAACCCTAACATAACTTCTACCATTAGATCTGCGACCTTATAATGAACGATCCCGATTTACAATGAAATTACAATATATTTTTAGAAGGAAATTTTTCCTTTGGGGGCCTGCTTGCCCCCGGACCCCTCAAAGGGGGTAACCCCCCTCTGCACTACCCCATGTGGAGGAGTGTACATTCTTCCAGGGTGTAAAGTATTCATGGGGTATAAACACATCTGAAAACAAAGACCTCTGAATCAGGAAGATAATCAGGCTCCACAACCAACAATCTGCCACTAGGAGAATGATGTCAACAAATCCACCGCATTTGTATATGTTGGACTATGATCCTTCTTAGACCTGGAAAATTTCTCATGTTCATATTCATGCTTGAATACCAATTGAAACTAAGCAGGAACTCAATTTCTCCCTGGTTACTTCCTTGGTTAACATGTCTGCAGGATTATGGATAGTGTGTATATTTTCTAACTTCAAATGTCCATCTTCCAAGACGGATTGTATGAAATGGTACATGAGCTATATATTCTTAGTATTTGAATGGAAGGCTGAGTTCTTTGCAAGATGAATGGCAATCTCACTGTCACAGTACAACCTACCATTCTCCTCCTTCTTTCCCAATTCTTTCAGAAACCTTTGTAACCAAATCATTTCTTTACTATCCTTTGTAGCAACAACATACTTTGCTTCTGTTGTTGAAAGTGAAACAACCTTTTGCAGTTTGAAATCCAACTCATTGCAGTTCCAGCTATAGTAAAAAAATACCCTATGGTGCTCCTCCTACTATCTTTATCACCTACCATATCTGAATCAACATATCTCTATTGTTACACCTAAAAATTACTCACTTCGATAGTGTCACAAGTGTCGTCATTACAAGTGTTGTAAGTGTCGCATCTTGAATACAAGTGTTGTAAGTGTCAAAAACATCATACTGCCATCTTTCCCATGTTGTGCCTCTAATGACATCACAAAGACACTTAAAACACCCCAAAGACTAGTTTTGAGGAAGAGAAGTCACTTGACAGGGAGTACAAAACTTTTTCCATGGAAAAAACACTCAAAAAATGAATTTTGGAGAGGAGCGCTCCCCAAACCCACTGTCAGGGAGTGCTGACACTCCTTGAGCCTCTTTGGGGGTATGTTTGAGCACCTTGTGCACCTTTTTCGGGGAGCGCTACACTTTTTTTAGCCAATTTTGGGTTTGTTGAGGCAAATAAGGGAAGAATCCCTCAATTCCTAAAGGTAGTTGGATTCGAATAGATGGTCAATGCATGATCTTAGGGAAGATCCTCAACTAAAGGAGAGGAATCTTCAAATTATCCCAAATATCTCTCAAGTGGTTGGACCTCTCCAAGGTTATATAAGGAGGCCTTCTCATGGTGAAAGGTACAAGAAAGACTAGAGATTGATACCAAACTTATGATCCTATAAGTGGTATTGACATGGAAAAGATTGGAGATGTGAAAATTATGATCTCATGAGTGATATGTCATCAAATCCATCAGTGTAGATTACTTGAGAAAAGGGGTTGGACAAGGAGAATTGGAAGAAGCTGCTGCAGCTTCATTCAAAGGATTGCAAGTACTTTTACTTGTTCTCATTAATAATCAATGCTTGGCATGTTTCTTTCAAACTTGTACTTGTTCCATATGAGTTTGTCTGCAGTAGATGGATATATGATTGAGATAATATTAGTAGAGTAGGAAGTCCATTGTATCTTTTTTTGTTCTACATGACCTATCAGGGAGCTCAGGATCGAAGTTCAGCCTGGACTTTGCAAGGACAAACATCGCTAATAAGGTACATATATTTCTCCTTCTCTTTCATTATTTAGCTTGATTAGATATAAAAGGATGTCAGTGTCCATGTTAAGAACTTTTTTGTCTTGGCCTTAGGAGTCTAGAGACGAAGAGGGGATCCACTTGTCCGCAGGGGGATTCACCTACAACAAAAATTGGCAACTCTGCTAGGGAGGAGCTCTGATTTTTGTTTCCATTCCTAGATCTTGTTTTGGCCCTTTTCCCACTGATTTTATATTCTCCACATTGTCTTTTTTATTCTTAGATTGGTTTGATTTCCTCTTTATGTCATTATGATCACCCTGATTGACTGAATTTTCTTGAATTTTTGAGTTTTTGGGAACTTTTTTGAGCTTTTGTAGCAGAGCGCTCCATTTCCCTTGCTAGAAGAGCGCCAACACTCCTTGGTGGTCTTACACAGAGTGTTGGAGTGCTCTGGTACCCCTTACACCAGAGCGCTATCCCATTTTTAGTGAAAAACCCTCTAGTTTTTCAATTTTTTGGGTTCAGTTTTTTGCCTTTTGCACTTGCTCAGGGTCTCATACTCTCAGTCCATATTGGTATTGTTGGTCACTATAATTGCTTAATTAATTTAAACAATCAAGTGCTACATAAATTTTCAACCCAGGGAAGTCTGTTTATTTCAAAGGTAACCACTCACTATATATGCTCAATTCCAAAAGAAACCTAGAGTTGTAGTAAAGGAAACTATATTAATCACACTTTCCTTGAATGAACTGAAGTCCTAGATTGAATTACAGAAAAGAAAACTACTTATTGCATGGCTTGAAGAGATGATTAATCTAAAGAATCCTGGATTACATTGAAATAGCAACTGCAACATGAAAGAATAACTATTCTGTAACCAGAGAACAAGACCCTATTCCCAAGTAGGAACTTTAGCACTTTGTTTCTGATGAACACACTTTCATGAACTCATTAATGCATTGAAGGCTTAACTATTCTAACGGAGAACAAGACCCTAATTCCTTCCTTTAAGCATGAACCTTTAGCACTAGTCTTTGATTATCACACTCATGAAAATAATTGAAAGCTGATTACTTCTAACAGAGAACAGGACCCTAATTCCTTCCTTTAAGTAGGAACCTTTGGCACCAGTCTTTGATTAGCACACTCATGAAAATAATTGAAAGCTGACTACTTCTAACAGAGAACATGACCCTAATTCCTTCCTTTAAGCAGGAACCTTTGGCACCAGTCTCTGATTAGCACACTCATGAAAGTAATTGAAAGCTGACTACTTCTAACAGAGAACAGGACCCTAATTCCTTCCTTTAAGCA
>ML790676.1:0-18928 GCA_009831015.1 Picea engelmannii | reverse complement strand
TGGGACTTTTGTTTCCGAAGGTTTGGTCGTTGAGCAGTAGATTCAGACTTTGATATGATCTCGTCAATGTAAATCTTTCTTCCTCTTTTTCCTTTTCCCTTTCCACCTGTAGGGTCAGTATCTTTGGGGTCTCCGTGTCCTTTCATGCAATATTTGTATCTGAAAAATCATAAGTGCTCTGAAATCTATAATTACCTTCCCCGACAACGACGCCAAAATGTTGGTCACTATAATTGCTTAATTAATTTAAACAATCAAGTGCTACATAAATTGTCAACCACACACTATATATGCTCGATTCCAAAAGAAACCTAGAGTTGTAGTAAATGAAACTATATTAATCACACTTGCCTTGAATGAACTGAAGTCCTAGCTTGAATTACAGAAAACAAAACTACTTATTGCAGAGCTTGAAGAGATGATTAATCTAAAGAATCCTGGATTACAATTTAATAACAACTGCAACAGGAATGAACAACTATTCTGTAACCAGAGAACATGACCCTATTCCCAAGCAGGAACTTCAACACTTTGTTTCTGATGAACACACATTCATGAACTCATTAATGCATTGAAGGCTTAACTATTCTAACGGAGAACAAGACCCTAATTCCTTCCTTTAAGCAGGAACCTTAGCACCAGTCTCTGATTAACACACTCATGAAAATAATTGAAATTTGATTACTTCTAACAGAGAACATGACCTTAATTCCTTCCTTTAAGCAGGAACCTTTGGCACCAGTCTCTGATTAGCACACTCATGAAAATAATTGAAAGCTGTCTACTTCTAACAGAGAACAGGACCCTAATTCCTTCCTTTAAGCAGGAACCTTTGGCACCAGTCTCTGATTAGCACACTTCATAAATCCATCACACAAGATTGCTAATTAAAATGATTAACAATTAACCAAGCATGAACTTCATGAAAGCAATGTAACATTCAATAAAATAGAATTCCTAACAAGACATAGTTCAATAGTGTTTCAGCAAAGCAAAAATTAATCAAGGCATAAACAGAGATCACACTAACACACTATAAAACTAATGGGTGAATCTTGTGAAGAAGGTGGGCCCTCCCTTCTCACAAGATTCCCCTGAGACGAATAGGCTAGAGAAGGATGCTCAAAACAATCTTTTATTCATCTATCAATGTATCATATTACAATCTGAAAATGAAGTACGTCCTTCTCTGTGAAACTTTCTTAGTACAAAAACTGGATATCTTCGAATGGTGATTTCCTCTTATTTAAAGAGGAGAATCCCTTCGGTACAATTGATCAACAAATTACAGGTGTATATCTGGGTCCTATTCTTAGTCAGATCAACTTTCTAAACTGGAATAGGGTCTCCTAGTATTCCGCAACAGAATGCTATTACGAGTGCTGAGTGAGGTGTTGTTGTTACGACTGGAGTAATAGCTCTTTCTTGTTACTGCTGTTGTACACTATTTCATCATTGCAAATCATGGGCTGTTTCAGCTACAGGATTTGCGTTCTGACTGTTTCAGCACTTAGGCAACAACGATGGTTGGTGCTTGTCTCACGGTGCAACTGTTGTAGTCAATCCGTGTGAGTTGCTGTTGACCGTGGACTATGTAATGAATTCCTCTGTGTTTCAGCGTTGTTTCCCATGGACTGTGTAGCATCTTCTGTGTTTTAGCATCATCGACCATGAAATGTGTAACAACTTCCTCTGTGTTTCAGCATCGTCGACCATGGACTGTGTAACAGCTTCTGTGTTTCATCATCGTCGCCCATGGACTGTGTAACAACTTCTGTGTTTCAGCATCGTCGACCATGGACTGTGTAACAACTTCTGTGTTTCAACGTCGTTGACCATGGACTGTGTAACAACTTCTGTGAGTTGCTGTTTCAGCAACAGGCCTCAAATGCTAATCTGCGGTTTGAACTGTTTCAACACTTATACATTTCTAATCAATGGTTAATTATGAGAGTGATGTAAAATTACATGCAAAACAGATTAAACATATAGTAATGAGAAGAGACGTTGTATACCTTTGGAAAGATAAGCTAAAGTGATAGTATGCGTTTAAATGTGGGTGGTCAAGAGTGTAATAGTGGCAAAAAGTATGGGCAAAAAGGTACATTGTGTGGTCCTAACAGGTATTGGCTTTCAAACACCTTATTTCTAAGAATTCATCCTCTTTTGTTTAGATTTTTTGACATTTGTCCTTACTTTGTGTTATCACCCTATAAGTTATAGGATCAACTGGTGACTGGAATATTATCTTTCTCTAGTGTTTTTGTTGACAARTGATTTTTCATTCTGCAAATAATTTGACAAGAATAGAAAAAAGAAAAAGAAGAAAAAGAAAAAAGAAAAAGAAAGAAAATAAAAGAAAAGAGGGCATAAAAGAATTTCAATAAAATCCCCATGCAATAATAGTAACTTGGTCCATACCTTTCAAGCATGGCCAAGTTCTCTTTAAATTGATGTTGATAGGGTTAGTGAATACGTTTGGCTAAACCGTTTAATCTTAGCCAAAGTGTATAGGTTAGATTAGTGAATAAATCTGGCCATACTGTCTAATCTTTCTCAGATAGCCCCAGGGTAGAGTAAATTCTTAACCCAACAGTTTAATCTGGGTTAATTGTCATAGAAAACCAGGTTAGAGTATAGGCTAGTGTTTTTATTTCAATAAAACCAGCTTGATGATCAATGTTACACCATGATTTGGATAGCTAAAATGTTGTTTGACTAGCCCCTTGGTGGTGTAGACATGAAAAAGCCCTGAAAAACCTGTGAAATGCACTTATCCTAAGTCTCTCGGTGCATGTATTTTCCGCGCCCTCACTTATGCTCCGTTCATCTATCAATGGTCCAGATGAATGCAGGCAAATCTACGGTGAACAGATTTTTCTGGACTCCCCCGACCGTTCTATCTTTAACCGAGGGGGGGGGGGTCTGGAATTGCTGATAAGACCCGCGTGCATCTGGATGAATCAGGTTTAAGCGCATAGATCTACGGTCAACATTGGATTCCGGACCCCCCTGTCCGTTCTGCCTTTAATGGGGGGGGGGGTCCAGAATGTGTGATAAATAGTGCGCATAGATCTACGGCCTAGAAGAAAGTGCACAGATCAATGGCTCAAGATGTTTTTCGGACCCCCCCGACTGATCTGCCTTTAATTGAGGGGGGGGGGTCTGGAATGGGATCTTTTCTCTAGCAGGCCCCTGTCTATACATGGCATCGATCTATCGGTCCTAAGTCCCATCGCCTCCTACTGATTGACATACCTTTGTCACCTCCTGATCTCATCATCCACCTTTCCTGAAATAGTCACATCCCATAACTTCTGTCAGTCCTTCCCCCCCATTCGCTCGTGGCAATCCCCCTCACCATGACCTTTACCCCAATCGGTAGCTGCCACGTCACTCATCCGTATCTCTCAGTCACTGTCACCTGCCATCTCACACTCTAAGTGATCCGTTGGCCATTTATTACTGGATGACTTATCCGTTAACCAACTGACCTATCTCCCGCACCCAACGGACACGCATTTACTCAAAACTACCCTTTTTATTCTTACTTTCACCATTTACCCACTCATCACACCCGAGAGATTTATACCGTTTTCTCCTCCATTATAATCACTTGTCCCCACCAACAGCCACCCCGCTAACGTTATTTTCCTTGCAGGTACTGTTGCAGTAATGGTGACAAAGTCCAAACAAGCAGAAGGAGAGGAGAATCCGTTTCTCCCGCCCCCTGTCGACCTTGACAGGATCCCACTGGTCGACAAAGACCACTTAATCACAGATACAAAGTGCGATTTTGATTTCGCAGACCTTCAGTCATGGATCAAGAAATTTTTCCTGGACCAGAGCAACGAAATCGGACTCTGGGAGTCCAACTTACCCCTGTATATTTTTCCCTAGATTCACCCTTTTCCAGAATTTTCCCTCAAGTGCCAAGCCCACTGCATTCCCAAGCAAAGAGCCGTCGTCTCCTCATCCAGAGAGATTCTTTTCCTCATTATGACTGAATCCATCGACCAAATGATGCAAATCCCCTGAGCTGACTCTGCTCACCCTTCAACCTGGAAATTCTTACAGAATTATACCAGAAAATGACCTTCCCCCAAAGAGCTCAAATATTTGAGCTTTTCCTCCCCCCATCCGCTCAATTTCCCTCCACGAATCCTCCTTATCCTTCTTCCATGTTTTCAACTAAAGGAAACCATCTCATCTCATCCCTATGTGCCTTGTTAGGATACTATTTAGATCAGTGGGTAGATGAACCCATTCTGGGATTTTTATCCATCTTCTCTACCGATGAGAATCCCACCACCCAGTTCGACTTCAACACGTTCCTGGCGAACAATATTCACAAACAATTTGTAAATTTCACCATGGAAGGCATGTTCCAGTACTCATCCATACTGGCGTACTTGTTCATTTTCTTCCAAGCGGACAAATTCATTTTTTCCATGCAGAAGATGGATGGAGATGGTAGACCCCAGGGAGTGACTGCATGGACCTCCTTGCTCAAGCTTAACTCCATAGAGTTCAGTTTCAAGGAGTTCATTGATCAATTCTACCACCGAGTGGTAAGTATGCTTAGCAGTAAGCCCGAGCCTCGAATAAATGATGAAGTTCAGAGGGTCCTACATCTCTCGGATCACACAAAGATGGGTGGTTGGTATTTATACCAAAATCACACTGAGATCAGAGTATACGGGTGCGAGTTGGCACCGTATAAGCTGCCCAAGTACCTGCCTGTTAGAATTTTTTCTTTGGAATATATAAGGCAGATGATAAATTCTGATGATATCCATTTTGTGTCACTGAAGAAAAAGCAACATCTTAGAATCAAAGGGCAGATTGGATCTTTCATCTACAACAATCGTGGCGCTGGAGAAGAAGCAGACAGGCTGCTGAAGGAAATGAAGTTATTCATGATTTTCCCATGGAATTACGATCCTTGTGGGATTATCCCTGAGATGAGAGTGAAAAACAAGAACATCCCATATGCCCACGAAGCTAGGCCTGAAGTCGAGAAATTCGTAAAACAGACATCCTGGGAACCTAATACCTTGGTCGAAGCAGAACAACAAGATCCCCCAGCCACTATATCTCAAACAACCACACCACAAGTTTCGAAAGAGAAAAGGCCTAGGCAGGATTTATCTCCACCTGTCACTGAGGTATCATCAGAAGAATTCCAGTTGCATACCAAGAGGCCTAAGACCATTTCAGTTCCTGGCCTGACCGGGGAAAAAGAAGCCCCATCTACTACAGTGACCAAGCCTCGGTGCAAGCCTCCAGCGTGTCATAGCCTCAACATTGCCGAATAAATCTACAGATTCTCCGTCGACCACCCAACCAGGCAAGGTAGGGCCGAAGATGAGTATCTTTGAAAAATATGAGCTGATTAAGAAAAGAAACCAGACCCTGACCAACAGCACTTGCACCCAGTTTTGGAAGTATACGTCGACTGTGCAACATAGGATTCTATCGGCATTCGATACCGAGAAGGGAAGAATGCATATGGAATTCCTCCAGGAACAGGTGCCAGATCCAAAGGTGATCACTGATTACAAAAGGGCCACCTTCGAATTCCAGACGAAGGATGTGCATCCAACTGATCAGATGGATCTGCACAAGAAAACAGGGGAAATGGTGTTTTATACACTGGCGCATGCTTCCACTACTACGTTCAAATTGCAAGTGTCCCTGAACAATGTTCAAGCACAACTGAAGTTGGAGAAGATATCGTCCTTTGCCAAGGACAACAGGATCAAGACTTTGGAGGAACTGGTCCTCAAGATCAGTTACGATCCTTCGAACGTGAAAGCAGCCGAGGAGATGATTAAGAAGAAGAATGCTGACATAGCCTCCTTGAGGAAACAATTGAAACTCCCACCCACAGAGGATTCGTAGGCAAAGGAAATAGAAGAGAAATAAGGAGAGAAGATGAAATGCTCAAGCTACTCATGGAGTAGAATGCACAACTAAAGGAAATGAAAGCTGAGATGGAGAAGATAGTAAAAGAGAAAGAACAACTTAAGCCAATGAAAGTCATTCCGTTGAGTGCCATTCCAATTTCGGGAGTGAGCACAACATCAGTGACATAAGTCCTATCCGCTACTCCATTGACATCCCTGGAAAAGATAGTTGACCTGGCTAAGTCTATGGAAAAGATGAACCTACAGGAAACAAAGATCAGGAAGCTCAAAAAGGAGATTGAGAACCTTAAGGAACTCAAATATTCCTTTCAGATCAACCTCTCCAAGGAAAAGCAGGTGACAGATCAGCTCAAACAAGAGTTACAACAGCTCCGGAAGCAAACAGTGGTAGGAAAAACTTTGGCCGAGGTTAAAGAAAGTATATGGACAGACATCACCAAGTCCATGAACGAGATATGGCCCATGATACAGATCATGTTTGAGCAGAATGAATTGGTGCAGAGAAGCAAACAATCCATTGAGAAGATGAAATTAGAATTGGGAGAGATGCCAACACAGGCGAACGAGATCATCAAGTTCCTAAATTCTAAGACCAGGGAGGAGCTGGAAGAGCTGAAAATTGAATACAGAACAGAGACCATCCTTGATGTCAAAAGAGTTTTGACCAAGAGAGGATTAATGCTTCAGCTGGAAGAAAAGGTTCAGGCCATGGACCTAGGGGTACAAATATTTTTTAGTAAGATTGAGGCTCTACAAAAGAAATGTCTACCTGGTCTGAAGGTAATCAATGACAAATTGATGACACTCCTAGACTACAAGAAGAGACTGACCGATGTGTCTAAGGATAGTTCAAAGTTCGCATGAATTCAAGGCAACATCACTGGCAAGGCATTTCTAGATGAACTTTAGTGGGACATCAATATTCAGCATGAGATTTGATACATCTTCATCACCAAACCTAGCTTCTCCAAGTACACATAAATGGACGAAGTGTATCTAAGACTACTGAAAGTCAATGTGCCCAGTCATATTCAATGGGAGGAACTTTGTGATCTGATCGAGTGGTCGATGAGCTGTCCCAACCCAATCATTTGTCCAGTTAGATGAGGTCGTACAGAGGCTTCATCAACGACCCACCCAAAAATCAGCATGCAGTTACACCACATCATCAAGCAGTTCCTAGATTTATGAAATTTGTTAAGTTAGTTAGGCTAAAAATAGATTTAGCACGTCCTGGTCATGAATGACAGGATCGTTTGTAATTTTGAGTTATAAATACTTCATCTTTTGAAGTATTGGGGGTTGTTGATTTTCACACCCTGCAAGCTATCAGATTGTAATATTTTTGAAGAGATCTTCCATTAATACAAAGAGGCACTTTTACAGGATTCTTACGTGTATTTAATGGTGATGTTGTTCTCTCTAAGTTAAATGTTATTCTCACTTTGTTATCACACTGTTTTCTAGATCTAATCTTTGGAAGTAACGAAAGTTGCAGGATTTATCTCGTATACCTTGTTTCTGACTCAAAAGATTTAAGTGTTTATCTTCTCATTTTACAATAAAGAAATTCTTAATTGCTTCTTTGTTGTAATTGTCTGTCTCATCTTTTCTGCTATTCCTCATTTATGCTACTAAAGAATCCAGTGATTATATTATCTCGCCCCGTGAAAGGTTCCTTTGTTTTTTCTGGTTTGGATTTCATCTTTATGACACAGACCCCATAGCCCAATGGATGTGTAAACTATCTCAACCATCTCAACAACACTACAACATAAGATCGACTTATCTATTTATCTAGCCTAATATTTAAAGGTTTTGAAACATATCTGAATCAATATAGAGAGATCCCTCTCTGAAGTTGGAAGGGCTAGATCCCAGCTTCAAAAGTGGTTGGATAAAGTTACCTCTCGTAGATTTCTTCTTCCTAATAACCTCTTGGAAATTTACAGAGTGCTAACACTTTGCAATTTGTCCTTCACGATTTGGAGTCAATTTGTTGTTTTCTTCTCATTTATCTGAGTGAGTGAAAACTTTGTAAGGAGTTTCAAAGGTCTTTTGTACTTTTCTTTCTGATCTTTGAGTCATCTTGTCCAATATCTTTCTCTTTTATTTTCAGTTTTTGATTTTCTGTTTCTTGTTTGATCACAACAAGGGTGTTTTTTGGTTTATGTGAAGTTTGCTTCCAGATTGCTTAAATCTCACAAATCTTGTAGTCCGATTAGCATATGAAGCTTTACATCTACTGGTTATCAGTCACATATAAATTTTTTAGCATTGCATTGGATTCCTTATTGAGGACTATTGCATGAGGTCATTTCATCTTAGTGTTTGACAGTGAAAGGAAAATCCTTCTCCTTCCCTTAATTAGACATTCATTGAAAGAAAAAATTGCTTATCATTTCCTATGCATGTTTTGGGAACTAAGTCATAATATCATCAGTCTTCACTCTCATACACCTATGAGTAAACAACAACCTCAAAAATCAATTCTTAACTAAAATTTATCAGACTTTTTACATCTTTGTTAGCAAACCTACATTAGTTTTATGTGTAGGGATTTGGAATAGGTTGAAAGGATAACTTTCCAAAGCTATCAACCAAACTTAGCATCTTGCGATAGGGAGAGAAAATCCAATTGTCACACAGGGGTTACACACAAGATCACATTCAAGTGAGTTATGAAGATTATCCCTCTGTGGTTCAACTGTTTGTAGTGGCTGGATCGTATATTGGGGGTCACTTGAGGGTATACCCACGATTATGTGTGGGAGCCTCTTGAGTTGATTTTGGACTGGTTATCCTGCCCATACATTTGGATCAGACTGTCGACTGTACCCACCTAGGGGATGACTGCGAGTTGGTGACCTTAGTAGCCATAATATTTAGGGTCTTACACAAGGTGACGGTGAAGGGAAGTCTCACTATACCTGGAATAGATGTTGGTCAAACTCACTCGGGCTCCTTGGAGGGTAAATCCACAATTACTGCGTGGAATCTTACACCAAGGTGTAAGTCCATTAAGGAGGTTGCCAACATAACTGATCCACCCATTCTATCCCTACCTCTTCCTATTTTTATCTCGCGACATTGGATTTCATCACCAACTAGTGGTTTCATTGTGGGAAGGTTTTGTTTGATTGTTTGCTTCTCAGATTCATAGCGTGTGTTGGTTGTGTTACTTAGTGGACCTTAGGTCGAGTCAGTGTTAATGGCATCAAATCCTGAGAGTACCAATGGAGGAACCCATTCTCCTGGGGAACCTTATACCCTTCCTTCTTTTGGAAACTTTAGTCCTCCGTACATTGCCACACTGAGTCTTCCGGGACTCACCATCAAATTATCGGTTTGGTTGTTACCCACTCCGTTGATCTCAAATCCTCCCAATGTTTCAATTGCACCTAATACTTTAGATGATAGTACACCACCCACACATCAACCTCACGTCGAATTTTCTCCCTCTTCACCCATTAAGTCTCCTTCCCTTTCTCCTTCTTCGTCTAGTGAAAGCTCTCAAGCAAGTAGCCAGGTTGATCAGAAGAAGAAGAAAAGAAAAGAAAAGAAGAAGAAGAGCCCGAAAAAGACCAAGGCCCCCAAAACATCAGATGTTGGATCCAAGCAACCAGTTACTGTTAATAGTAGTGGGGGTGTTGATGAGGTCAACAAGATTAAAATAAAGAATCCGAAACCCAAATTCCCTTGCAGTCTTTGTAAGGGTGACCACTTTATAAGGGATTTCCCTAGTATTCCCAAGGTCTTAGAAATGTGGTCCTCCACTTCATCGACCTCTGCTGGTCATGCCAGTGATACCCCGTCAACTAGTGACGTTAAGGTTGGTAAGAAGAAGACAACTGTCAAATTCCCTTGTATGTTATGCAAAGGTGATCATTATTCTCACCTTTGTCCTCGCATGGACGAGGTTTCTTCTCTTTTGGAAAAACTTCAACTTCCAAAAGGTATCATAATATTTCCCCCAATCTATCATTAGTTGATGGAATGGTCGATCCGGTTCCATCCCCGGTCAATCCGGTTGATCAGGTGGTCAATCTAGTTTCCTCCTCGATTGAACCACAAACCCCAGTAGCTGATCTAGTTCCGTCATCGATCGAACATACTCTTAATCAAAAGAGTATAACCCAATTAGTCGATCCGTTTTCATCCTTGATCGATCCCATTCTCCCGTTAGAGAGTGACACCAAAGTGGTCGATCCGTTTCCACCTGTCGACCCCATTCTCCCCTTGGATAATGAAACCCAAGTGGTCGATCCGGTTCTGGCATTGGTCGATCCCACTCCTCCTTTGACGAGTGCCAAAGTGGCTGATCCATTCCCTTCCTTGGTCAGTCCCACCCTTCATCTGAAGAGTGCCTGCGTGGTTGATCCAATCCCATCATCGATTAATCCCACTCTTTCTCTGAAGAGTGCCTGCATGGTCGATCCGATCCTATCATCGGTCGATCCTACTCTCCCTCTAGAGAGTAAACCCGATACTTCCCATGTTTTTCTCATTGATAAATAATCTACCGTGCTGGGGGGCATTCCTCATTCTCTCATGAAACCCCCTCCAAGCAATGAGGCCATCCTTTTTGATTGGGGTGTGCTAACTGTACCTCATTTTCCCTCTCACATCCCTTTCCAGATTACAATACAGGTTTGTGATCAGGATGTTCCTCAAACACTGATAGATGAAGGTTCTTCCATTAGTATTTTGTCCTCTGTTGCTTGGTGCACTTTGGGTTGTCCTCAGCTTGCACCGGTTACACAAAATCTATTAGCTTTTAACAGAAGAACTAGTCAACCTTTAGGGACCCTTCCTCAGTTTCTGGTAACTTTGGGAGGGAAAACTTTCTTTATTGATGTCATGGTAGTCCGAGACCCCTTGGATTTTGCTTTACTCCTTGGGCGGGATTATGTCTATTCCATGAAATCTATTGTGTCCACTCTTTTTCATGTGATATATTTCCCTCACGATGGAAGAATTGTGACTTTTAATCAACTTTCTGTCATCGGTCATGACTGGATTACCTCCCTAAATGGTTCTTATATGACGACAGTATTTCCCCCACTGCATGTCAATTATGTGGCGTTATCTCCCATGAATTCTACTCCCGATGATTTGGATCTAGTAGTTGACATGGTGATCTCTTCGGTAGGGCTATTGGAGCCTGGTCTCCTTACTCCTGTCGCAGATCGCAACATGTGTTCCTTCCATAGTGATTTTCTTCCATCCAGTGAAGATTTGTTGGAAGCCATGACCGATTTTTTTCCCTTGACATGGTGTCCTTCCAGAGCGTTATTCTCTTGGAAGCCATGATCAAGAAGAGTCCACGAGCATAGTTTCTCTTCTCTATAGCAAGATCGTTAAAAAAACAAATGGAGGTCACGAGCACGGTTTCTCTTCTCTGTAGCAAGCTCGTTAAAAAATGAAACAACAATCTGGGGATTAAACCCGGAGCCCTGAGCATAGTTATTTTTCCTGTGTCGAGCTCGTTAAAAAATGAAACAATCACCTCTCTTGAACCTTCTTTTCATCCACTCTTATCCTTTTTCTCCATCTAGTAGAGAAGTTGGTGACAAACTCAAAGTCGGTGAATGAATTGAAGCTTGGAGGGCATGTCTCTAGCCTTTGATGATCATTCTGGGGTTAAGCCACTAGCTTTCAAGATGGGGGCATACCGAGCTTAGTCTTTGTTCTTTCTCATGCTCATAAATACATGAGAATGTGGCCGGGTAAAATTTTATCTCTTTTTCATACCCGCATGGATATACGAAAAAGGAACCCCTTGGAATTGTCTTTGAGCTCTTTTCAGACTCTCTAAACATGAAAAGATTGCCGAGTGATCTTGCTTCCTTTCCCACTCGTTAAAAGGTTTGAAAGAGCATCTTTTGAGTGATAATTTATCTCTTTTTCGGCCTTGTGAAACTAACATTACAAAAAATGACAACATCGGAGTCATCTTTAAGTTGTTTTCAGACTCTCTAAATATGAAAAACTACTGAGTTTACCTTGTTTGAACTCGTTAAAAAATCATACATTGAAGGGCCCATACAAGATCGAACCCTTACTTCTTCCAGTTTGTTAAACAAAGGAAGAAGGACTTACCGAAGGTGAGTCATATCGAGCATGTGTTACCCTCCTCAAGCTTGTTAAATTAAAAAGAGGTAATTGTCTATCTGGATGGGGGAAAAATTGAAAGGAGCAAGCCAAGCAGTTTTTTGAGAACACTACCAGTAACTCTTATGTCACCCTTGAATACAACACTTTGTCTTTGCACACATTTTAATCCGCTGAAACCCCTGTACTAAGCTAATCCTCTGAGTTTCTGTTACTCCTTTGGGTCACCCGACGAAAGTCACCGTATCCACTGCATTATAGTGTTTTGGTCCATGTCAAGTTTCTGCTGTTGTGCCTCAGTGTTCAAGGGAAGTATCTGCCTCGAGAGTCAGCCATCACAAATATCTTGTTTCAATACCCATGTTAGTCCATGTTCATTTGATCTACCAATTACATCTATGTTTTAGTTTCATGTCGCTGATGGGGGATACATCAAGGCCCTCCTTCGATGAGTCTATTCATGTCGACTTCAACACATTATCTAGGAGCTAGACTTAGAAACTAGTTAGTACCTTGGGACCTGCATGCCTCAATGGCAGGCCTCCTCGTGTCCGACAGTGGGTTTACATCATTGACCTATGATCGGATGATTCCACTGTTGTTCGACTTCAAATCATCTATTTACATTCGTTGAAATGTACTAGAGTACCTTGGAAATCATTGACATCAATGGTGATCTCCCTCGCCCTTGTTAACGGTTTACATCATTGACTGGTAATCAAGTGGTTTCTGCCATGTTCGATATCAGGACATCTATTCACATGGTTATATTCGTAATACATCAGGATCAGTAAGAAGACCCCAGGTTGAGTTTTCACTCTTATGTATACTTTTCCCAGGTTGTGAAGGAGTTATTTTGGACTATGACACATATACTGTTACATAGATCCACTTTATATTGGTCGTGGCTATGTCTTGTCATCTCGTAGATCCACTGTGTATTATTCCTGGCTACGATCAGTTCAGGTCATAGAAGTATAGATCCACATTGTATTTGCAGTGGCTATACCATTTTGTCAATATAATTATGGATCCACAGTGTATTTTATGCCGGCCATACCTAAAAAGTATTTATGACTCAAGCATAGGTATGCCTGCCTTGGGTTTTGAAACATGTCATAATATTTATTTGATGGTTGTGTGCAACTTTTTTTGGTTTCTTTGCATCCATATCCTTGCTCGAAAAGGTATATAAAGTACTTCAGTCATCATTGTCTTCTAACTTCGTACTTTGGGGGGGAATCTGTTACACCTCAAAATTACTCACTTCGATAGTGTTACAAGTGTC
The DNA here is from genome assembly GCA_009831015.1 of Picea engelmannii. Taxonomy (NCBI): domain Eukaryota; kingdom Viridiplantae; phylum Streptophyta; class Pinopsida; order Pinales; family Pinaceae; genus Picea; species Picea engelmannii. Next base: position 5,596 of record ML790676.1, on the reverse strand, counting down.
GTCATTACAAGTGTTGTAAGTGTCGCATATTGTCCGCAAGTGTCGCATCTTGACTACAAGTGTTGCAAGTGTCAAAAACATCATACTTCCATATTGCCCATGTCATGCCTCTAACGACATCACAAAGACACTTAAGACACCCCAAAGTCTATTTTTGAAGAAGAGAAGTCACTTGACAGGGAGTACAAACCTTTTGCCATGGAAAAAACACTCAAAAACTAAATTTTGGAGAGGAGCGCTCCCCTACCTAATGTAAGGGAGTGCTGGTGCTCCCCGAGCCTCTTTGGGGGAGTGTTTGAGCACCTTGTGCACCCTTTTGGGGGAGCGCTACCCTTTTTTTAGGCAATTCTGGGTTTGTTGAGGCAAAAAAGGGAAGAATCCCTCAATTCCTGAAGGTAGTTGGATTTGAATAGATGGTCAAGGCATGATCTTAGGGAAGATCCTCAACTAAAGGAGAGGAATCCTCAACTTATCCCAAATATATCTCAAGTGGTTGGATCTCTCCAAGTTTATATAAGGAGGCCTTCTCATGGTGAAAGGTATAGGAAATACTAGAGATTGATACCAAACTTATGATCCTATAAGTGGTATTGGCATGGAAAAGATTGGAGATGTGAAACTTATGATCTCATGAGTGAGATGTCATCAAAGCAACCAGTGTATATTACTTGAACAATGGGGTTGGACAAGGAGAACTGGAAGAAGCTGCTGCACCTTCATTCAAAGGATTGTAAGTACTTTTACTTGTTCTCATTAATAATCAATGCATGGCCTGTTTCTTTCAAACTTGTACTTGTTCCATATGATTTTTTCTGTAGTAGATGGATCTATGATTGAGATAATCTCAGTAGAGTAGGAAGTCTAATGTATCTTTGTTTGTTCTACAGGACCTATCAGGGAGCTCAGGATCGAAGCTTAGCTTTGACTTTGCAAGGACAAACATCGCTAATAAGGTACATATCTTTCTCCTTCTCTTTCATTCTTTAGCTTTATTATATCTAAAAGGAAGTCAGTTTCCATGTTAAGCACTTTTTTGTCTTGGCCTTAGGAGTCTAGAGACCAAGAGGGAATCCACTTGTCCACAGGGGGATTCACCTACAACACCTGTAGAACAATGTCTGAACCTCCAAAACATAATTAATGAGTAGTAGTACCTCTCAAATACCTGAGAATCCACTTTATTTCCTCCTAATGTTATTTACCTAGATTGTTCATATACTTTCTCAGAACTCCCACTGCATGTGCAATATCTGGTCTTGTGCAATCCATCGCATACATCAAACTGCCAACTGCTGATGAATAAGGGACCATGGACATGTATTCTATCTCCTCTTGTGTCTTGGGACACATTTCCTTATTTGATTTGAAATGGTTGGCCAAAGGTTTACTAACTGGTTTTTCATTCTGCATTCTAAACCTCTCCAACACCTCTTTATGAACTCACCCAGAGACAATGTCAATTTGCGATTTTTCCTGTCTCTTGTTATTCTCATACTAAGGATTTTATTTGTGGCACCCAAATCCTTCATTGCAAATGAATTAGCTAATTTATTATTGAGAAAATTTATGTCTTGCATATTAGACCGTGCAACAAGCATGCCATCTACATACAATAGCAAGATAATATAGCTTCCATTTTATAGCCTTTTAAAATAAACACAGTGATCAAAATGACATCTACTATAACCTTGTTCTGTCATAAACCTGTCAAACTTCAAATACCACTACATTGGATCTTGCTTTAGGCCATACAAGCTCTTCTTCAACCTGCATACCAAATTCTCCTTCCCTTTGACCTCATACCCCTATGGCTGCTACATATAAATCTCTTCCTCCAAATCCCCATGGAGAAAAGTTTTTTTTACATATAACTATTCAAGATGCAAATCTTCTACTACCACAAGACTTAAAATATTCCTAATTGAAGTCATTTTAACATCATGAGAAAATATTTCATCAAAATTTATACCTTTCTTTTGTGCAAACCCCTTTACAACAAGTCTATCCTTGTACTGCTTTTTTCCTCCATCTTCTTCCTTCAACTTGTAAACCCATTTCTTCTGAAATGCTCTTTTTCCTGCAGGAAACTGAACCAAGTCCCAAGTTTGGTTATTTACCAAGGAATTCATTTCCTCTTTCATGAATTGCTCCCAATTCTTTTTGGTGTCTTCCTGCATTGCCTCTTCATAACATTTTGGTTCACCAGAATCAATCAACAATAAACAATACAATGAAGGAGAGTATTTTTTAGGGGGTCTACTTAACCTCGTAGATATTATAACAACACTTGCAAGAGTTTGAGGTACCTTCTAATCCTATTGTTGTAGATTTTTATTTTCTGATACCTTTGGAGTTTCTTTTTCAGGCACTGTGTATTCTGGTTTTTCTTTTTCTATTTCTTTCCCTGCAACTGATCTTTGTACATGACCTTCTCATTGAATATGACATCTCTTCTCCTAATGATTTTGTTATTTTCATAATCCCATAAGTGATAACCAAAATCATTAACACCGTATCCAATAAAGGTAAACTTCTTGGATTTTGCCTCAAGCTTTGTTCTATTTTCTTTATCAATATGGAAAAATTATTCACAACCGAAAGTCTTCAAAAAAGAATAGTTTATGTTTTTACCTATCCATGCCTCCTCTCGAATTCTACCATCCAAAGATATTGAAGGTCCTCTATTTATTAAGTAAACAACAATATCTACAACATCTTCCCAAAATTGTAAGGGCAAACTAGCATGCAATCTCATACTTCTTGCACCCTCCATGATTGTCATGTTCATCCTTTCTAACACACTATTTTCTTGTGATGTTCTTAGAACTGGAATCCCATGGTATGAATAGTAATCATCAAACTCCTTGCTGCAATATTCACCTCCATTGTCTGATCTGAGACACTTCAACCTTTTTCCTATCTCATTCTCAACCAAAGCTTTCCATTTCTTAAAAGTATCAAAAACATCAGATTTTTGTTGAATGAAATAAACCCAAGTTTTTCTAGTTTCATCATCAATAAAAGTAACATAATAACGAGAGCCACCAAGAGATGATACCTGAGTTGGTCCCCATACATCTGTATGCACAATATATAACCTTTCACTCTTCTTTTCTTTTCCGACTCTGAGAAATCTGATTCTCTTCTGTTTTCCATAAACACAATGCTCACATAAATCCAAATCAATTTGTTTAAGATATGGCAAGAAATTTATCTTGTGAAGTATCTACATCCCCTTCTCACTCATGTGTCCAAGCCTATAATTCCACAATGTTGTATCCACTCCTATAGAATCTAAAGAGATAGAAGAGTTAGTATTACGTGTACATAAATACAATGTTCCTACTTTCTCTCCTTTTGTTATCATTAATGATCCTTTGGCGAACTTCCACACCTTATTTGTAAATATGAACATACAAACTTCACTTTCCAACTTCCCTGTTGAAATTATATTTTTCCTTAGATCTGGAACATGTCTTACCTCTTTCAAAAACCATTGGTTTCCATTGCTTTTCTTTATTTTTATCTTTCCCATTCCAACAATTTTTCATGGTGCATCATCACCCAAATGAACCTGTCCAAAATCACCTTGAACATAATCTAGAAAATGTTTCCTATGGGGTGTGGCATGAAATGAAGCCCCTAAATATAATACCCAAGACTCATAAATATTATCTATAGAAAGAATCAAATAATCTTGTAACAAATCACCTATTACATTTGCTTCCTGATTTTTCTCTTGCTGTCAATCTCTTTGTTTCTGTGGAGCTCTACAGTCTTTATTTAGATGTCCTTTCTTCCCACAATTACAACACTCTATCTTTCCAAATATGTATTTGTATATTCCCTTCCTATAATTCTCCCAGTTCCTTGATCCCTTTCCTCTATCCTTTTGTCTTCCCCTGTTCTCCATGTTTAACACATTACCCGATGTCTCACCTATGCTTTTCTATCACATTTCCCTACTTAGGATAACACCAACACCATCATCAAATTTTAAAGTGTTTGAACCAAAGACAGAGTTACTTATAGCCATGACCAAACCATTCTAGCTTTCTAGCAATGAACAGGAGATTAGAAGAGCCCTGACCTCATCATAAAATTCCACTTTTACATAACTTAGTTGATTAGTAACCGTATTAAATTCATTTAAATGATCTGCAACAGACCCACCTCCTGACATATCCATATTAAATAATCTCTTCATTAGAAATACCATATTGGATGTTGAGGGTTTTTCATACAGTTTAGACAATTCATCCATCGACTCCTTCGTTGTCTTTTCTTTCGAAATATTGAAAGCCACCGACGCTGCGAGGATCAACCGTATCGTTCTAGTGCCTTTCTATAAAGAACCTCCCATTCTTCGTCCTTCATGGCCATCTACTTCTTTGTTATTCCACCCAATGGTAGGAATATATCATTCTGATATAAATAATCTTCCATCTACATCTTCCATAACTGGTAGTTTTTGCCATTAAATTTCTCAACCCTAAAATTTCCATCTTTCTCCATTGCTCCCACTCGAACCAAGAACTCTCTTTTCCTGCGAGTTATCTTTTGCTCTGATACCAGTTGTTAGAAAAATAGGATCAAATATCAATAAAATAAAACAAATGTAGAAATAAAACACAAAAGATACACAATACAATAGAGACACAAATATACGTGGTTCACCCATTGTGGTCTACCTCCACAAGAGAAATTCCAGGTCCTTCCTTTATTATTATCCAACAAATGAAGGGATACAACCTACAACACACCCACTGTAACTTTCTGTTCTCTCTCTCACAGTCTCCTCTCTCAAAATACAATATTTGCAATGATACATAGCCGAAATACATTTCCCTCATAAAAGAGGGTTTCCTTCTAGGGAAAAAAACCCTAACATAACTTCTATCGTCATATCTGCAACCTTATAATGAATGGTCCAAATTTACAATGAAATTACAATATACATTTACAAGGCAATTTTTCCTTCGGGGACTTCACCCCCGAAGCCCCATCGGGGAACGCTGACCCCCATCGGGGGCCTTCTTTCCCTCGAACCCCGAAGAGGGGGTAACCCCCTATTATATCCCTAAATTACCCTACACAGGCATACATGGCCTTGGCCCTCTTACTTGCATATTTTTCCAAAGCACTGCTCAAAATCTCTTCTTAAAAAACCATTTTTTGGAAGATGTATGTACCCTGTGTTATCTCCCAAATTAGCACCGTCATTTTGGGAGTTTTGAGGAGATAAGAACAACTTTTGGTGGTTTAAAGGGTTCCTAAAAAAACTATTTAACCACAGAAAGTGGACCTTTTCGGTGGCTAAGAGGCGCGTCGCAGAAGGCCCTTAACCACCGAAAGCCTTTCATGAGAAAATTCTAAATTCCCTTGCTCTTGCACTCGCCAAATGTCTAGCTACATGTCAATTGACGAACCAACAAATTCTAGTCCACATGCTAAAGCCCAAACAATTGGCACCTCAAATTCTGTTACAGGTTAGTCATGTCATGGTTTTTGCTGAGCATCTACCTTCGTTAGTTGAATGTTACCTATATTCTCGGCCAAAGGAAGATTTCATTCCATTTATGAACTTTAACTCTTG
>ML790675.1:343663-388611 GCA_009831015.1 Picea engelmannii | reverse complement strand
ATTGACGTGTCAAAATATGTTGCATGGGGTTATAATGTGAAATCACTATAGTTTTCCTGGAGAGAATATAATGACGAAAACGTTGAACCGCTTGAACAGCAGCCAGAGCCAGCTTTTCAACATGTTGGTACTTTATTTCGGTTCAAGTAAGACTTCGACTCAAGTAATATATAACATGTTCATCGTGTGCATCATCCTCCTGAATGAGAACCATGCCGATAGTATACTCGGAAGCAACTAGATAAAGAAAGTAATCTCGACTATAATCAGGAGGGAAAAGAAGTGGATCTTTCGTGAGGGACAACTTTAAAGCTTCAAAAGCGTTATTGGCAACCTTATCCCAGACAAACTCTGAATCTTTCTTTAGAAGACGTGTAAAACCCCGAGTAATCAACAAAATAACAAAGTGTCAGGTCGGCCCTAATGTTAAAATGAAGTGACATAAATGGTATAAATAAACATCATTAGACATTAATTTTGATATAAGTCGAATTTCAGAGGAAATAAGAAGAAAACAAGGCCGGATTTCAAGGGAGGATGAAGTTTGTTGGTGATGTGTTCTAAGGTATGTTATTTTCAAGTCATCTTACCATTTTTGCTATAACTTTTTTTCTAGAATGATTCAGATGGTGAAATCGCTATGGTATTGAGAATACATATCAAGGTACCTCTGGTAAAAGTTTATCTCTTAATTTTCTATAATTATGGAGATACACATTGTGGAAGATAGGGTTTGTGACCAGTTCTAAAGCTAGTCAATAAACAGGCGTTCTGGGTAAAGCAGTCATAAATTCTTCATTGAGAATCCAAATGAAGTGGGACAAATTTCATTGGAAAGAGTAAATACTTTAGTTTCTTGCGTGCAAGTTTCAGAATCGGATGTTAATTATTGAGCATGGGGCATTCTGTGCAAGTTTACTCTCTTGAATAGACCAGAATTGAATAAATTCTACCATTCTTTCTATAACCCCTTTTTGGGGAGGATTCAAGGAGTGAAAATTGGAGGAGTTTCAAAGAATACATTGAGTAATATTATCTACAGGATCAGAGTATTCCAAGAATTGAATAATTACATAAATTAAAGAAGTCTCAGGAAGCATTATCAGGTTCTATGTGATAATTGGTTGATGGTGATGATTTAATGTAAAGTTTTATTATCTCTCATATATTATTGGGTGAAAGGAAGGGGAAAGGATGGAGATTTAAACTCTCTCTTGATATTGGAGGGTTGTATCTTCCTCTTGGAGGTTTATCCCTCCCTTTACATTTGGAAGTTGTAGCTACCTTTGGAAGTCATTACTTCCCTTGAACAATAACTATTGATTTGTTCTCATATATTGTGCATGGTGTATAATGGTGTATTGGTGTAACTCTTATACTATTGTTAATTGCTCACTGGATATAGTTGAATGGTTTAAGTATAAGTTGAAAAAGGTTTGAAATTGTACTTAATACTGATTCACCCCTCTCAGTATCAACAATTGGTATTAGAGCGGGTTACCTTCAGTACAGTTTAACCATTGGAAGGAAGATCCTAAGAAGAAATGGAAGACAAAATTCCAAATGGGATTCCACCATCTGATGGAAGCAATTTTGAATACTGGAGTAATAGAATGGAAACTTACTTGAAAGTTCTTGGGGAAGATGTTTGGTTCTTAGTTGCTTCAGGATACAATGCTTTGAAGAAACCAAAGACTATAGCTCAGAAGGAAGCAAAAAGGGACAACAAATTGGAAATAGATACCATTTGGGATCATGTGCATCATCAAAAGACATTTGGGACAAGCTACAAGACCTTTATGTAAGGGAAGATGCAAAATAAGAAGAAGAATAAGTTGAAGCAAATTACAACATCTCAGATTTCAAAGAATACAATAGAGGTCATTTCTTTTGCTTTAATTATGAAGGAGCAGGTCATGTTGAATTTGAATGTACTCATCCAAGGATTGAAAGAAATGACACTGAAGAAGAAAATTCCAATGAAGAAGAAGAAAATCATGAATAAAAAATTATTCAACAAGAAGATGAGAATCTTAAAAAATTGAAGCATGTTGAGATTGAAAATATCAAGCTCAAAGACACGCAAAGAAAATGAAGAAGTGAATTGGGTAGTTGTGAAAAGATAGTTGTAATATTGAAGAAACAATTATAAGACTTTGAGAAACTAAGAGAATAAACAATTTCCTTGAAAACTCTACTCAAAGAAGACATAAGAATAGGAGAAGTAAGGAATGTCCAAATGATGAACAAATAAGAAGATTGTGAGAAACTTGAACAAGAAGTTGTCTCATTGAGGAAGAGATTAAGAAACTCTCAAGTGCCAAAAGACTTAACACATCTTGGATGCATGGGTGAAACTTCATACAAAGAAGATGTAAATACCAACAAGAAGGTTGAAGAAAGAGCTACACAGATAGTTGATGAGAAGTGGACCACGATACCAGAAAGAAGGAATAATTACAAAAGAGATGAATATCCAACAAGACCTCCAATCAGTACGAAGGAAACTACATAAGAATAGATCATGAACCTAGATGGACAACATCACAAAGAATCCCACTTACTCCAAGGTATCAAAATTTCTTTCTTGTTCATTGTTATACTTGCAAAAATTTTGGACATAAGGCAATTAATTGTAGAATCAATGAAAGGAACAGATACACAAGAAACATGAATGGTGTAAATAGAAGATATGAAAATAATCATGGATTTTTCAACAGAAGTTATAATTCATTTCCCCAATTGATGGACAAAAATATTGCATGTTACAAATGTAATTATCTTCGTCACAAAGCACGAGATTGAAAATATATGAATGAAGATGTCCCTATGCCAACCACAGTATGGAGAAGGAAAGAGATTTCAAATAATCAAGATTGTCGAATAGCATTGACCACTGAAGAATGTAAAGAAGAAGAAGAATGGTACATAGACAGTGGATGCTCTTCACACATGATCGAGTATCAAGACAAATTCATCATCTTGAAGAGAAAGGGTGACAATGCTGCATTTGGAGATGACTCATCTGCCAAAATACTTGGAGAAGGTGTAGTAGAGATTGGAAGAAAAAATGTAAAAGCAAGGAATGTTCTATTGGTTGAAGACTTGAATCATAATCTACTCAATGTTGGTAAAATGTGTGATCAAGGATAAACTCTTATGTTTGATTCCCGAAAATGTAAAATCAGAGAAAATAACTCAGGAAGATTGGTTGCAACTACAACAAGAAGAACAAACAACATATACATCCTAGACATGAATAAGAGAGAGAAGACAGAAGCCACACAAAAGGATTCTAAGGAAGAAAAAGTCTCAAAGACCAAAAATAAGGATGAAGTATTATTGAGTACCACATGTTCAAAGGGAGCAACCCCAAAGAAGAGAGTTACATTTTTCCATTACACTAAGGGGGAGAAGCCCTAACCTTTGCCATTGATGTCAATGGGGGAGAGAAATTTGGATCATGATGATAGGGAGAGCATGAGTGTTGCCATCAATGACAAAGGGGGATATTGTTGGAAGATTGGTTGTCGTCATTGATGTCAAACCTAGTCATGGGATTTCGACCACAAGATTGATAAATGTATTTGGGCATGAAGGACAATGCACATGCATATACAACACCCATGAATGGATAGTATACATCATGTTGTTTCTGGTGGTATGTGGCACGTCACATTGTTATCGGACTAATCGGTAGTTGTGGACACTAACATATCTCCCTAGAACCACCTGGATCTAGAAAAAAATAGGACAGGACATGACTCTTTCCCTAAGTTATGACCATTGAATTAGCTAGTAGGGAGGAACAAGTAACATACCTTTGTATCGCTTCCTAGGGTCTCTGTTGTTCCCGCTTCACTTCGGTGCTCTCGTGAGGTCAAGATCAAGACAACAAAAACTAACCAAAGTGAAAATAGAAAAATATATTCAATCGTCAACTTATGTATATGATCAAGGAATTAAACAATAAAGTAAGAATGACTTTTTATGGGAAAAGGACATGCCGTTGTATTATATTAATCGAAAGTAGAAGATACAACCTAATCACCTTGATGTCGCAAGCTTCCTTTCGGTGGTTCTTCGTTCCAACACACACACTTGCTTGATCCTTGTATGAAAAAGATCAAATCCCTCTTGATAGACTTGCTAGAGTCTCCAAGCTCCTGTTCAAGCTAGGTCCTTCACACAATTCTTTCACCAATTCTCCAATGAATCTTGCTTAACCTTTTCCATGAGAATTCCATCAATATATAGGAGAGGATGAGATGGTTACTTGGATAATAATGACCCCAAAATATCAGGGAAACCAGTACAAAGATAACCATTTGAATGCCAACCCATTCTCTAGAAGATTCCCATCTAGAACCATCGAGACTTCATCTTTTTCCAAGCTTTAGAACAAGTTCGCACCCTAGATATGTAACACAGTGTGAGAAGTTCGCACCCTAGCTGAAGGCAGCCTACGAGAATGGGTCATTCTCGCACCCTAGGATATAAGAAACCTGTAAACTCTCTTCAAAAATATGTTTTCTGGGAAGAGATGAATGTCACTTTTCTCAGGAGAAAGTTCTTATTTGGAGCCTGATTACACCATCATCAATACACCATCAATATGACCAAAATCATGGGTAACAGAATGCCCCTCAAAGTATGAGGCCGGAATCAGTGGCAGCCGAAATACTTTGTAAACTGCGTGTATGTGTTAGAAACCAGGAGCGCACCTAATCGGAAACCTGCGAACACTCAAGCATCTGTAGAATATCATACTAGTTATGAGGTAGGCATTCCCATACTCAGATCACAGATGGATGACATTATAGGCATAGGTCATGGCCACCAATCATACACTGTGGATCCATGCTGTCAAAATATATCATAGCGACCAAGAATAAACAGTGGATCTATGCAAGAAATTCAAACTGAGACGACATAGCTGTAAATTCTAACCTTATACAATATCTACTACAAACTAATATTCAGAAAAGAACAGAAAAGATACAATGGAAAATAAAAACATTACACAGAGATTTTTCACCTGGAAACCCAAACTGGGAAAACCAGCATATATTATATTCATACATTATGTTACATTGTTTACAATACAATATACATATAGGAGCTAGTGGCATCCAAAACCCTAACCCAATGACCTGGATTAGTCCAAAACCCTAATTCCTTAACCGGAAATAGAAAACCATCGACAAAAACCATGTGTCGAAAAACCACCTAAATATCATGTGGTCCCGAAAATATGTCGTCCCGGAAATATGTCGTCTCGAAAAAAAAAAATTCGGGGTGTTGCCCCCAAACCCCCGCGTGGGGGGCTCCGCTCCACTACACCCCCCCTCTAACCCCCCTGCGCGCCCGGTGCTTGTGCAAATAATATAACACATACCCAACATTCTCCCACTTGTTGTTTTCTTTGCACACAGGGGGTTACAGGGTTACATAGTAAACAATCCAGGGCAATAATGCCCATGGATCCTCTACACCAAGAGAACTTCTCAGTGCTCACAGATTTTGTTAATGAATCTGCAACATTCTTCAAAGTGTCCACCTTCATCAGTGATACTTTCTTTTCTTCAATCATGTCTCTCACAAAGTGATATTGAACATCAATGTTCTTTGTCTTTGAATGATAAGCAGGGTTCTTCACCAAGAAAATTGCACTCTGACTGTCACATTCTATCCTTACAGCTTCTTGTACCAACCCAATACCTGAACACAATATTTGTAACCATACTACTTCCTTACTTGCATGAGTGGCTGCCATGTATTCATATTTTGTAGTTGAAAGTGCCACTACAGCCTGTCTTTTGCTCATCCAACTTATTTCTCCTCCAAATAAGTTAAACACATACCCGCTTGTGGATCTCCTACGATCCAAATCTCTATCCCAGTCTGCATCCAAAAAGCCATGTATATCAACCACTCTATCCAATCCCGATCTTCCTTTGTAGCACAATCCATAGCTAGCAGTGCCACGCAAATACCTGAAAACCTTTTTTACTGTTGTCTAATGCTCCTTCTCTGGTTTTGACATATACCTGCTCAAAACTCCCACTGCATGTGCAATGTCCTGTCTAGTACAGACCATTGCATACATCAAACTGCCAAATGCACTTGCATATGGAACATGAGACATGTCCTCCTCTTCTTCATGTGTCTTGGGACACTAATCTGGAGATAACTTTACACCAACAGGAATAGGAACCTTAACCGGTTTACATTCCTGCATATTAAACCTCTGCAATATTGTCTCGACATATTTTCTCTGGTTTAACCAGAGTTTCCTCCTTTTTCAATATCTTTTAATTTCCATTCCCAAAATGAAGTTTGAAGCACCAAGATCCTTCATGTAGAATTTAGAGGACAACTGAGTTTTCACATCCTGGATAATCTCCTTGTTGTTTCCTATCAGCAACATGTCATCTACATACAAGACCAAATAAATCAAGTGATCACCAATTAATTTAGAATACACATAGTGATCCTATTTTCTTCTTGTGAAGCCAAGTACCAGCATATAAGTATCAAATTTTTGATACCACATCCTTGGTGATTGTTTTAAACCATACAGGGACTTTTTCATCTTGCATACCAGCTCCTTCTTTCCTTTCACATCATAACCTTCTGGTTTCTTCATAAAGATTTCTTCTTCTAGATCCCCATGCAGGAATGTTGTCTTCACATCCATCTGTTCTATTTCAAAATCAAATGCAGTAGCAACAGATAATAGAAATATTATAGAGCTTAACTTGGCAACAAGAGAAAAAATCTCACCAAAATCAATTCCCTCAACCTAGGAATAACCCTTTGCTACTAATCGAGCTTTGTATTTCTCCACTTTTCCTTCTGGATTCAACTTCTTTTTAAATACCCATTTGCTACCAATGGGATTTCTTCCAGTTGGCAACTCCACTAGATCCCAAGCCTCATTCTTATCCAAAGATGCCATTTCTTCTTCCATGGCCCTTTTCCAGAGATTTCCATCCTATGAATCCACTGCCTCCCTGACAGTTCTAGGATCATCATCAGTAATAAACAACAAAATTTGAACAAAAATCGGATGGACTATACCTTTCTGGTATCCTTCTTTCTCGATCCGATCTCCTCAATACTGGAGTATGAGGATCTTCTTCTTCTAATTCATGTTCTTTTGTAGAGTCTGCTTCACCATCCTTTAAATCAAACTATATCTTCTCTGGTTCTTCCTTACTTGGTAGGACTTCCTGTTTAACAACATCCTTCATTTCTCTAAATACCACATCTTGGCTATACACTACCTTCTTAGTTTCTGGGTTCCAAAGATTATAACCTTTGAGACCATCTTTATATCCAATAAAGATACATTTTTCATCCTTCTTATCCATCTTACTCCTATTTTCCTTTGGAACATGAACATATGCATCGCAACTAAATACCTTAAGATGTCTGAGAGAAGTTTCATTACCAGTCCATACCTTTTGTGTAGTCTTGTCACCCAACCCTGATGAGGGTGATCTGTTGACCAGATAACATGCAATACCCACTACCTCTGCCTAGAATTCTTGCCCTATCTCAGCACCACTGAGCATGCACCTTGCTTTTTCCATCAACGTCCTGTTCATCTTTTCTGCAACTCCATTCTGTTGAGGTGTATATGGAGTAGTCTTCTTCCTTTCTATACCGCACTTCTTACAGAATTCTTCAAATTCATTCCCGCAGAACTCTCCGCCATTATCTGTCCTCAACACCTTAATTTGTTTCTCTGTTTGATTCTCAACAAGAGCCTTAAACTCTTTAAATTTGTCAAAGACTTCAGATTTCTTCCTGAGGAAATATATCCAAGTTTTCCTCGAGAAATCATCCATAAATGAGACATAGTACGTAGATTTTCCCAATGATGGGACCGACACAGGTCCAAAAACATCACTGTGAACTAGATGTAAAATTCCTTCTGCCCTGGTTGCACCAGAGGGGAATCTTACCCGATTATGCTTCCCATATAGACAATGTTCACAGAAATCAAAATCCAGAGAGAAATTAGACATACCTTCAACCATACCTTTACAGTGTAGTAGTCGAAGACCCTTCTCTCCGATATGCCCCAGTGTTTGATGCCACAACATAACCTTTTCTCTAGAGTCTGTAGGAGTTCTTTCTTCTTCAACTTCAATATCAGGAACAATGGAGCTATTACACCCATCGCTAATAGTGCTTCCTAGCAGCTTATACAGAGTTCCAAACCGAACTCCCTTCATCAACACCATTGCTCCTCGAACCATCCTGCAAGTTGCCTTTTCAAAAATTGTTTTTACCCCAGCATCTTCCATTTTGCTTACAGAAATCAAATTTTTGGCCATACCTGGGATGTGTAGAACACCAGGAAGTGTTCTAATCCTTCCATATATGAGTCTCAACTTGATCCTTCCTTTTCCTATGATTCTGGTTGTCGAATCATTACCCAAGAAAACATTACCTCCATCATATTTTTCATATTCGCAGAACCACTCCCTGTGGGGAGTCATATGAAAATATGCACCTGAGTCAATCAACCATGCCTCATGATCTGCATGTGTGCTTGAAGAGGCCAAGTACATATCCCCTCCTTCTTCCTTGGAGGTCTTTTCTTTTGTAGAAGAAGATTCTTCAGATCCCTTATTTTTCTCAACTCTGGATCTACAATGCTTCTTGTAGTGCCCTTCTTTTCCACACCTCCAACATACCCTTCCAAACTTTCCAGGAGATTTAGATCTACCCTTAGACTTAGATCTCCCACTTGAGAAATTAGATTTATTTCTTTCCTGGGAACGTCCTCTTGCAAATAATGCATCTATTCTATGTCCTTCCATATTCTTTCATCTCATCTCCTCCGACAACAAGGACGAGACCACTTCTGCAAACTTCAAAGAAGTTGTATTAATACCTATGGAAAAAACTAGACTATTCCACGAGTCTGTTAAAGAACACAACAAATTGATACATTTATCTTCATCTGAAATTTTAATATCAACAGATACTAACTGACTTACCACAGTATTGAAGGCGTTCAAATGCTTTTCCACTGAGTCTCCATCTCTCATCCTCAAGTTATACAACTTCTTTCTCAGGAATAGTTTATTTACTAGGGAATTAGATTGATACAACTTCCCCAACTTTTCGCATAAATCCTTGGATGTAGCTTCCTCTGACAAATTCAGTAATACTGAATCGAAGAGACGCAGTTGAATTGTGCTCTTTGCCTTCCGATCCGTCTTTTTCTAGTCATCTGCAGAAGTTCCTGTAGGTGCAGTACCTGGATCTACTACGATCCATTGATCTCTGTCCACCAAAAGATCTTCCATATTTAGCTTCCATAGCTCAAATATTTTCCCATTAAACTTCTCTATCTCCATCTTTGAATTGCTTTCCATTTCTTTTCACCTGAAAAACAATATCGCAGATCTCCCACTGTAACAAGGCTTATCACAGTCCCGAGCCAAACCCTTGACGACAAATACGTCCCCCTAAAGACAATAAATCTCTGATACCAAATGTAAATTCTAACCTTCTACAATATCTACTGCAAATTGATATTCAGAAAAGAATAGAAAAGATACAATGGAAAATACAAACATTACACAAAGATTTTTCACCTGGAAACCCAAACCGGGAAAACCATCATATATTATATTCATACATTATGTTACATTGTTTACAATAAAATATACATATAGGAGCCAGTGGAATCCAAAACCCTAACCCAATGACTTGGATTAGTCCAAAACCCTAATTCCTTAACCAGAAATAGAAAACCATCGGCAAAAACCATGTGTCGAAAAACCACCTAAATATCATGTGGTCCCAAAAATATGTCGTCCCGGAAATATGTTATCCCAGAAAAAAAGAATCGGGGGTGCTGCCCCTGCACCCCCCCTCTAACCCCCCTGCATGCCCGGCGCAGACGCTCAGATACTACTACTCGTGCAAAGAATATAACACATACCCAACAATAGCCACGAGACATACAAAGTGGATCTATGTGTCACAAATTATACATATTCCATCGCAACCTGGACAAAGAGATGATATCCAGGGTATTCAATCCCGTCGCCCAAAAGTACGAATCTAACCATGTGATTACATGTGTTGAATTCGAACATGGCAGAAAACACTTGATTACCAGTCATTGATGAAACCGTTAACAAGTGCGAGGGAAATCACCATTAATGTCAATGACTCCCAAGGTACACTAGTACAATCCATCGAGTGTGAATGAATGAGTTGAGGTCAAACATCCGACGAAATCTTTCGATCAGGGGTCAATGATGTAAACCTACTGTCGAAAGTGAGGAAACCTGCCATTGAGGCATGCAAGTTCCAAGGTACCAAAGAATTTCTAGGTCTTGTTTCCAGATAATGAGTTGAAATCAACGGAACAAAACTCATCACAAGAGGGCCATGATGTATCCCCCATCAATGACATGAAATGAGTAACAAATTTTGAAGGTGAAACAGAGTATGATGTAAGTTGGACTGGACATAAGGAAGGCCGACATGGAGAGAATGGACAACTGCAGATGGTCGACTCAATAGAGGTTTCATATGAACTTCTCTTGAACATATGAACGACACAACCAATGATTTGGAAACATTGACTCAGAGACGATGTAGGGTATGACCTTGTAGTAAATTGAATGAGAGACAAATGGATTTCCCAAATCGGCTTCAAATAATGAATCGGGGGTGTCATGTTCAAGAGAGACACTTACTGCCAATTAATATGAATATGAGAACATATCCCTTTCCCAAATTTCCCTCCACCATTTCTGGCGAGTACCTCTTTATTTTTACGCAAGTTTGAGGAGGATAACGTATTCTTGTTGATATAAGATTATCCTTCGGATAAGTCCTTCAGAGTATGTTAAACAAACCCTAGGAAGGTGTGGTTCGGTCCCATAACAGGTCTGTCGATGTTTGTTTAACGAGTCCAAAGATAGAAAACTCGAAGGTTTTTCATGATTATAGAGTCTAAAAAAACACTTAAAAGAGAACTCTCTCAGTTCTTTTTTCGTAAAATAGTTTGATGAGATTGAAAAAGAGATAAATTATCACCCAACAGATGCTTTCTTCAAATACTTTATCGAACATGAAAATAGCAAGGTCGCTCGACTATATTTTCATGTTTAGAGAGTCTGAAAAGAGCTTAAATTAGACTCTAGGGGGGTTCCTTTTTCGTATAACCTTGTTGAGCCCGAAAAAGTGATAAAAGTGTGCTCGATCGCATTCTCATGTATTTTTTAGCGTGAGAACGGACAAAAACCAAGCTCGAGGTTTTGTACAAAAACCATAAAAACAATCAAAACATGTGATGAAGAAGAAAAAATATCTGCATCCCTGTGAATGAACATCGAAGTCATTATGCCTGCAAAAGTTGTACTCAAAAGGGCAGTAGGCATTATGTTTTAATAAATAAACAATTATAAAATCCAATAAAATGGTAAAAGTAAATATAAAGGGGTAAAAACTATTTTTACCATATCATTTTAACTTTACCACTATTTGAGCCCAAAAACCCCTCTTTTACCCTCAAAATTTGGTGTTCGATTGCGGGATTTACGAGCATCCATTTGATGAACTGTGAGCGGCAATGAGGTAGGCTCTTTGTCCTCTACCTTTTCATGGTTTAATTTTTCATTTTCATTGGCAAAAAACAAATTTTTGAATTAGTTTTTGGGGTTAAAGTCGTGCTCACCCATTCTCACAGGTGAGCCACACGGGACCTGCGAGAATGACTAATTCTCGCAGGTGACCCCAAAGGTGCCTGTGAGAACCTCTCACTGTGCCTAAAGGGCACCTACGAGAACCGCAAAGTGTAAAAATTTTTTAAAGTTTTGCTCAATGAAAAGATACCAAATGTTGAATAGAGTTATTAAATTTCTTCTTGTGCTTCTTATGCAGGTATTTGGCCATCACCATGGTTCTGGAATGGAGTGAAAGGGAGCACAAAGAAGATGATGCCATTGCTGGAAATCATCTGGCCACCATTGCCTCTTTACAAAATTGTGGTCTTCTGAAGTTCTTTCGTATCCTGGGCACGAGGGCCCAAGTCAGGTTGTTAGAGTACCTTGTGCATATGTGGGATCCGGACCAACAAGTATTCCATGTAGGGGTCCACACACTATCCTTGGATATTGAGGACATTTACTTCTTGACAGGACTGTCACAACATGGGTACCACATGAGACTAACTGGTGGCAGAGGTGGTGGGTTTCCCATGAGTGAGTACTACCACTTACACTGTGTTCCAGAGGTAGAGAGGAGCAAAGGGAAAGTTTCCATTTGGGGAGTGCAGGAGTTGACCCTCCGCACTATTTTGTTCACCATTGCTCGTATGGCTGGGAGCGTTTCTCCTCACATGGATCTTTAGAGATACTTTTAGTATGTGATAGAGTGTACTGAGCCTCTGGTTTTTAACTGGGCAGATGCAGTTCTTCGTAGCATGAAGAGGTAGTTGACCAAATGCAGGCGAGGTAACCTGAAGCAATTCGGGTATGGGTCTTTGTTGGTGTCCTTCTTTCTCGAGAGGGTTCCTTTACTGAGGTTGCAGGTTGAGTGGGATTTACTAGCTCCAACAGATCCAAGAATGCTGAGATGGTGTCAGCTCATGGCCCGACATGTGGCTGGACCGATTATCAAATATAATGATACCTTCTTTGACTATTTGCAACCACAGATGTTGATGGTCAACGATTATGTTTATGTCGGGTTGGATTTTAGAGGATATCTGGACTTGGTCCTACCCGAGGGCACTCAGTGGGGGGAACTTGGTAAGAAGTACACATTTTTTTCTTTTTAAATGTTTTTGTGAATTTTATCATATGAAAATGTTTTTTAAATGTTCGTCCAAGGACTAAATACAAAATTATTTTTTATGACACAGATGTGGGACCTTACTAACCTCCTGGTACCTCTCCTATTCAGCGACGAGGAGAGGTGGTGCTAGTGCCACGATGGGACGCCAAAGATTATGAAGCGGTGGAACAAAACCTAGAGGGTTTGACAACAGATATTTCGGACATGCCCCTTGGAGAGGTTCCACGACGTTATCAGTGTCATACAGTAGGAGTGTCAGATTCCATTGGTGGACTACTTCATAGGGTTTCCAGAGCAGTCATTTGTTACCATGAACATCATCCATGACATCACTTTGTAGAAGCTATGAGCTTCAGATTGTGAAATTTTGGTCCTCGGACAGAACTTTTTGTAAAATACTCTTTTGATCGTTATATATACATACGGCTTCTACCGGTTTATCTTATGTTGTGTGAAAATTGATGTGATTTATTTATAAATGATCCAAATGTATGTCTAATACATAGTTAGCCAATGCATCAGTTCATGTATTTAGACATCTAGGAATATGTTGATATTCAATATAATCAAAATAACATTCCAAGAGGCGAATTTGCAAATACACCCATAACAAAGTAGGACTTCGAATAGTATATACATTACTTAATTGTAGTACTACAAGCTGCAAATCGAGTCGCACAACCAAATGACGGATTCCAAGCAAGATAACATCAATCAAAAATTCGATAACGGTGTTATACTCTGCAATATTGTTGGTCGGGGCCGAGACACACACCTCATAAGGAGACAAGTTCGTTTGTAGGGGCATAAATTGCCCATGCAGCAGAAGCAAGGTTCTGAGTACTACGGATAGCGCCATTAGCGAAGCCAATGTAGGGTAGTGAAGACTTTGACATATGGAAATCAAACACAATTTCACATGAGGGCAGAGACCAGATAACGACAAAAACAAGCTACAGTAACACGTAAGAAGTATGGTACGATAAAAATACAAGAACTCATGCACAGGTGATTTTATGCATAGTACTTCTTCAAGTACAACCCATTTTTGGGTTCACTCAAAAGGATACCATCGTAATCTACTAACTCATAAGCCCCTTTTTCCAACACTCGTCTAACAATATAAGGACCTTGCCACATGGCTTCAAATTTTCCAGCTCCTAGTATATCTCGATCTTGTTCATAGAGGAGAACGAGATCTCCTTCAGAGAAAATGCGAGGCTTGACATGTTTGTCATATTGGGCCTTGACATGTTTTTCTGGGTTTCTTTGACTAGGGTAGCATCACATCAAGTTTTGTCTAAACACATAAGATACAATAGACATTCTTCCTCAACAGAAGTGTTTGGTAGGAATTCAATAGGTAGTTTTAAAGAGGGTATCTCGCATTCAATCGGTAGAATGGCTTCCAAACCATAGACTAACCAGAACGGTGTAAACCCAGTAGCGGACTTGACGGATGTTCGGTAAGCCCACAATGCCGAAAACAACATTGTGTGCCAACCTGTTTTGTGAATCCCTGTCATTCGTCAGAGCATAGTTATGAGAACTTTGTTAATTGCTTCGACTTGGTCATTGGCTTGTGGGTAATAGGGTGTTGAGTTTTCATGGTGAAGACCCAACTTTTTAGTAAGTTAAGACATCATGAAGTTTCTAAAGTGGCTACCATGATCAGTGACGATAGCCTGGGGAGCACCAAAATGAGCTATGATGTGATTAAAAATGAATAATGTTGCGGTCTTTCCAGTGTTGTCAAATGTCGGCATCACCTCGACCCATTTCGTAAAGTAATCTACGGCTACAATAATGTATCCATGCCCCCAGGCTGAGTGGAGGTGACATGTCATGAAATCGATGCCCCATTTCACAAAGGGACCAATGGAGACCACAGGGTGAAGAGGAGCGGGATGTGACCATATCTTCTGATTATAGGTCTAGAAAGCATGGCATTTTTGAATGGCGATTATGCAGTCGTTAAATAAAGAAGGCCAAAAATACCATGATTGTAAGATCTTCTGCGCAGTAGCATACCCAGACATATGACCACCACAAGCTCCAGAATGGCAGTCATTCATAGATTTCTCAGCTTCGTCGAATGTTAGGCAGCATCGAAAAATGGAGTCAATCCCCCGACGATAAAGAGTATCCCCGAGGATAATATAGTGATGGGCTTGGTATCATATTCGACGTCGATCAGTACTAGACAAAGTTGGTTGGAAAGTCTTGGTTTGGAGATATATGATGATATCACCATACCAAATATCCTCAGAGCTGATGAGGAAAAGGGATTCATCGGGTAATGAATCAGCTGCTACATTTTCCGTTTTAGAATAGGGAAAGTCACATATCAACTCAACAAACACTAAGGACTTCTTGGACTTGGCGCGTTCGAATTCCAAGTCAAACTCCTGGAGTATCACAATCCATTTGGAGTATTTTCCCCCTATAAATTGACGTGTGAGAAAGTGTTGCATAGGGTTGCAGTTAAGAATCATTGTAGTCTTGCGCGAGAGAATATAGTGCCGGACGCGTTGGATGTCTTGGACAACTGCCAAGGCCAATTTTTTGACATGTAAATACTTGATTTCGGTAGGTGTTAGACTTTGACTCAAGTAATAGATAACATGTTCATTGTTAGCATCATCCTCTTGGACGAGAACCATACCAATGGTGTAATCCGAGGCTGCAAAGTAAAGAAAATAATCGCGACTGTAATCGAGGGGAAAAATAAGCGGAGTACGTGTTAGGGAAAATTTCAAAGATTGAAAAGAATTTTTTGCAAGGGTATCCCATACAAACTCAGACCCCTTTTTGAGGATCCGTGTAAATCCTCGAGTTATCTCGGCATAATTGGGGATAAAAAAATGAAGAAAGTTTGCTTTCCCCTGCAAACTTTGTAACTGGCGAAGTGTAGAAGGAGGAGGGAGATTAAGGATCGCCTCAACCTTTAAAGGATCCACCCTAATCCCTTGACGCAAAACAATAAATCCTAGAGGTCGACCGGATTCAACGCAGAAAACACACTTATGAGGATTCAAATGTATACGGTAAAACCGACAGCGGACAAAAATGGCTCGGAGGTGGGTTGGATGATCGACTCGGCGCATTGAGTGAGTGGGTAAATCGTCCAAATATGGTTTCATGATATGCTTGATATCATGGAAAGCATAAGACATAGTGCATTGAAAAGTTGCGCCATCGTTCTTGAGACCGAAGGGGAGTTTTCGATAGGCAAAAGTGCCCCAAGGACAAATAAAAGCAGTCTTATGTTGATCCTTGGGAACAATGTTAATTTGATTATACCCGGAGAAACCATCCATCAGAGAAAAGAGTTCACTTCCGACGCAATCGTCGACAATCTGATTGATGAAGGGGGTAGGAAAGTTGTCTTTGGGACAAGCTTTGTTGATATTCCTATAATCAGCACATACACAGATTGTGCCTTGTTTCTTGTCGATCGAGACAAGATTGGAAACCCAGTCAGTGAGGGCCATCGGGTAAATAAAGCCGACTTTGAGAAGTTTCTCGACTTCGAGATTGATAGCAACCGCTTTATGTGGGTGAACCAGACAAAGGCATTGCCAAACGGGTTTAGCATCAGGGTATGTCTTGATCTCATGTATCACAATGTCGGGGTCGATACCCAACATTTCTTCGTAGCTCCAGGCGAAGATGTCATGAAACTCTTTGAAAAGGGACGTGTAGGTGATGATTTTGTCAGGGGAATATGAAGCTCCGATATGGACATTTTCGACGATTCCAGGTTTGACGGATATGTCAAGGGGAATAGTGGGAAAGATATTGCTTAATTTCCCTTCGGAAAACACATCATGTGTGGACTCAGGAACGGTTGATATGACAACAATGGTTGATGGGGTCGAGATCCGTTGGTAGTTCTCAATGGTATGTTGCTCCAGGAAGAGGATGGAATGATGATGTCCATCGTCCCAAGGGGTTTCCTCCATGACATACATGATCATCTCGTCTGTGGAAAAAATGACATGGAAGGGATCTGGAGATAACTCACCAAGAGAGGGGGTAGAAGGGGTTGTCGATTGAATGGCCTGATAGGTGGATTCGACCAAACTTAACGACATTTCGTCGTCATAATGAAGATGATCTCCAGGGTCAGGTACTACCCATGGGTCGTGAGATGTAGGAATTCCATGAATCGAGGTAGATATCATGTTGATTGAAGCAACGAACGAGCGTGGAACATCAAGAGATGGAATGGGAAAAGTACCCATTAACGAAGAATCTTTGAGAAGACCTACATCGACGTTCTCATAACCCAGTGGGGTTTTAGCGATGAACGGTACGTTTCCAGTATGGGTATTGGAGTTAAAGAAGGCTAATTGGTCGATGGTGACTACCTTCCCTTGATGTGGGAAACGTACCACACGAAAAAGGGTCGACACAACTACGCGCATGGAATCAATCCAGTTGTGGCCAAGTAGAAAATTGTAATCAAGAGGAGCGTCAAAGACTTCCACTTCGACTTGGACCATTTTACCTTCTAACGTGATTGACGACGAAGGAAGGACACTGTAGGTCTTAAAACCGGATCCATTGAAGGCTTTGAGATTTTTTTGGGATTCATTCAAAGAGGGAGAGCCAATGGCTTTCTGGCAAGTAAGAGACATGACACATGTCGAGGCACCCTCGCCGATAACGGCTCGACAAATGTTTTTGTCAGAGACAATCACTTGGATCTGGAATGCGAGTTGAGGGGGTAACCTTGGAATGTGATCTTCCAAGTTAAAAATTATTAAATTCATATATGTCGGGTCGATTCCACCGATATCTTTCAACAGTGCCTTCTGTTGTGTGGGAAAACTTTGAAGGACTTCGAGGGTTGACATCGCAGAAGATTCTTGGGCTAGATCTTCAACAATGTTGTAGTTCTGGGCAGCACGAGCATGAGGATTGAAAGTCGATTTCCGAACAACTCCCTTTGGGGGGGGTTGAAGAACTGTGTCGAGGCTCGGTGGTTCGATATGAAGAGGACCATTGGTAGGTGGAGTAGCGGGAGAGGGTTGTACCAATGAAGGAGGTAAGTCATCAACCTTCTCTTTAGAGGGAGAATAATCTTTGGGTCGAGTGGTGAGTGCAATGTCGTTCTACTTTGAATCGCCAATACACATCAATACATAGGATGTAGTAGAAGGTGAGGGTTGGTCATGAATGACCAATTGAGCCTGTTGTTGATATGGGAAGGGTTGGGACAAAACGTTCAGATCAGGTGGTTTCATGGCTCCTTGAAGGAACTTAGTGACCTCCACGCTTCATGGGCAATCCTTCGTGTAGTGATCATCACCGCAGATAAGACAAGGGTATCGAGGTTTGCACTTATCCCTATCGTCAACAGGTGGAGTTTTGGTTCACTCTGCTTGAGAAGTATTTTTGTCCTCCTTATTCTTACCCCTTCCCTTTTTGGATTTGTTTTTATCGACTGGGGTAGATTGAACTACATTTACCTCAGAAGTATTGTCGGTGGGAGTGGCAGGAGACGGAGAATTTTGAACATTAGAAGAAGTGGGTTTGGGGTTGGTGCTTGAGGCAGAATGTGGTTGGGCCTGGAAAGTGCCAATCACACCGTCGACTGCATGAGAAGAAGCTGGAGTAGTTGAAGTTCTAGAAGTGGAAGGATGAGGTGCGTCAGGTAGTAAGTCGTAAAGAGTACCTGTTTGTGAGTAAACAAGGTCAAGGTATTGAGAACGACTTATGGCCTACTCTTCCGTGACCACTCCACCCATGGAGATGTCACGACCGATGTCGTTCACAAATGATTTTGTGAACCACTATGCCAACAACTGATCGAGGAGTTTGAGTTTGATGAGACATCGTCTCCATCGCCACTCATGAATGTGATTGGATATATGCGAGGCATTTTTTTGTTTGAAAGAACTCAAAATCTTGGTCCCCATTTCATAACGGATCGGTAACTGGTAGTGGGTGAGGAAGGCCATAGATAAGGTTTTGAAGTCAGCGAAGAAACCTCATGGTAATTCTATATACCACTTCGCAGCAGAACTTGTGAGGGTTCATTGAAAAAGACGTAAACAAATAGAGTCATCCATCAACGAGTTGGATGAGCACTAGCGGTGAAAAGTCATGACATGAATGTTCAGGTCCTCTCTCGCTTTGCCGTCAAATTTAGGGATGTCTAATGGTAGCTTGGCTGGTATAGCAGGCCATTGGGGAGAGTGACGAATTGGATCATTTAAAATCCTTGACAAATCCAGAAGATCCAAAGTGGCCAAGAAGGGTAACTGTCGATTCACATGCGGGTACTGGTGGCTTTGGGGAGGAAGCCCCATCGACAAACCAGTAGGACCATAAGCAGTCTGCATATAATGTGAAGACCCAGGAAGATTCGGTGGTGGTTGTAGAGGATAGTAGCTCATGGGATTGTATCCTTGAACAAGGACGTGAGTTTGAGAATTCAAGGCCCAAACAGGATTGGACATACCAGGATATGGTTGGCTTATACTAGGGGGTATCACGGATGTAGCTAGAAGCTGCTGCCCCCCAGTCGATTGGGGTGTATGTTGTATCAGATGATTCCAATACTGGGCCAAAGATGGAGGTATGTTTTGTCCATAAGTTGGGGTCTATCCTCCTATCGAAGGTAGTGTTCCAATTAGGGGCAACAATACAATTGGGGGTTGTGTTCCAATTGGGATTTGCGTTCCAATAGGAATTTTCCCACTGAGAGGGGGTTGAGTCATACCTCCTTGGTGAAATTGTCCACCAACGGGAATCTGGTAATTTGGTGTGAATGACAGAATAGTGCCACTAGGATTAAGACTGCCAGTGGGGGATGAGAAAGGTCCTCCAAAAGCAGATTGAGGGAGTGTCAAAATAAAACTGGAAAGAGAGTGCCCAGAAGAAGAGGGACCACTAGGAGAGCCAGATCGGGTTTGCGTAGGAGTGGGAATGGAAGCATTCAACGCACGATATCTAGGCGGTAGTGTTGGGGCGACGCTGGGCATACACAGTGTGTCGATGGGGGTGAGGATAACCACGACAATCCCAGTGTGAATACTCGTAGTATTTGTGTGATGGGCCATTTCTATAGGGATGGTCAAGATGTGGTCAGATCGTGGGGCGTCCATACTCAAAAAATAATAGGCAATAGTAAATGGTACTATCTCTGGGTTAGAGATTTCAGAAACCACAGGTGAGATGATGGTTTCAATGCCTGATCCGGCACCAAAAAGGTCATGTAAAAACGCTCATAGAACAAAAAGGATCTTGGCCTTCTATGCCTGGAAAGGGTCCAACCGGTGATCTAAAAGACATAACAACTAAGTCTCCAGAAGAATTCACTCGCATAAATTGTTGCTCAGAATCGGGGTGGAGTCAAAAGTCCTCTCGAGTATTGGTAATTCGGAAATGTTCTAGAGAGTCATTTAATTCCACTTGTGGCGTGGTAACGTCTTAGACTTCACTCTGCTGAGGAGAGCCCTCATGTGAGCTTGTAGGCAGGGGTTGAGAACCATCCATATGCTCTGGAGATAAACCCTTCATTCTGCGTGAACGACGTGGAGGATCTATTGTGAATGAGTTACAAACTTACGAAGAAAATTGTATGGTCAACATAGGTAAACCAAACAGCACGTGCTAGTAAACAAAATCTAGGAAACATTACCAAGTAGATAAGACCTTCTAATTCCGAAGTCACTAGTTGGTGATGAAATCCAACATCGCAACAATGAGACGAGAAGGGGTTGGGCTAGGGTGGAAAAATTACACTGATGACCTACTTAATGGGCTTACACCCTGGTGCAAGCTCCCACACATAATCGTGGGTATACCCTCCAAGGAGCCCAAGTGAGTTTGGTCAACATTGATTCCAAGTAATATGAAGACTTACCCCTTCACAGTCACCTTGTGTAAGACCCTAGAAAGATAGGCCGCTAAGGTTACCACTAACAAGAATAAAGCCTGGGGGAACAGGCAATAGTCCAATCCACACGCAAGGGCAAGGTATCTAGCCCGAAATCAACTCAAGAGGCTTCCACTCATCATTGTGGGTATACCTCCAAGTGACCCCCATAATACGTGCAATCTCTACACCGATATCAACAAAGAAGGGTGAGTAACTCTATCAATATCAATGTGACCTCATGTTTGACCTTTGTGTGAGAAGGGCTTCCCAGGAAAAGATGTTGTAAATGGAATTTGACACTCCTTAATAGAAGATGTTATTATTTGTTTTGTGCTTTGGAGAGTGTATCTCTCTACCTATTCCAAAGCACTAGCCTAGCTAAATGTTGGTGTAATAGAGCCCTAGAAAAGAGTTTCTAGTTAAAATTTTCAATTGCACAATGTTATTAAGGGTTGTTGTTACTCAAAGGAAGCAGAGATGAAACTGATGTTGTATGAGACTCTGACCCAACGATGCATAGATAGGAATGAAATATATCAATTTTGTTCAATGAATCCTATGTACGGGAGGGAAAGAGAAGTTTTCTGGATCAATCTTGAACTACGATACACAATTTCCTTTAAAATGCAATTGCAATGAATCACGCATCAATAACAATTCTCTATTGTTTCTTTTTCAATAATTTCAATAATTTATTTTCAATACCTTCGAAGATGAAAATGCTTTTGAAAGAAAAAGGTTGTTCACTTTTCAAAAAGGACCTATACCATGATGGTGAGAGTGAAGAAAACCAAAAACTAATGAACAAGTAATAGACAAAAAACCCAAACCAATCTTTCAATGGAAACAAAAATAACTAGAAGACCAAACTAGTCTTTTCAATTGCAAGAGAAAAGTGATCTTCCAAATAATGAGAAAATGATAAAGACAAAGAAGCTCAACTTTCAGTCGATCGTCGGTTCCTAACCAAAAAAGCACACTCAGATTCCAAAATTAGAGAGTAAATCTTTGCCGAGAAAAGTCAAGAAACGAAAGTCAAGAAAAAATGGATAGGAAGAGCCTTTAATTTCCTAAGACTGATCATGCACAAAATTTGAAGACAAGAAAACATCAACCAATGGTCCAAGAAGCTCTTTTCAAGCACCTATACTGATCTGGGCTGCT
Organism: Picea engelmannii; assembly: GCA_009831015.1. Classification (NCBI taxonomy): domain Eukaryota; kingdom Viridiplantae; phylum Streptophyta; class Pinopsida; order Pinales; family Pinaceae; genus Picea; species Picea engelmannii. The sequence goes on along the minus strand of ML790675.1, from coordinate 366,713 downwards.
GAACATGCAAAAATCTCAAATCCAAAATTTTGAAAAGAGGGTTCGCGGGCTAACAGTGTTACACAGTGTGATAATGGGTCATTCTTGCAGGCTAGCTTTGAGCAGAGTGCGAGAACCTCGCACTAGACCTAATTGCAGAGTGAGAACTCAATATATTCTCACAGGCCATTGTGGGGTGCAGTGCGAGAATGTCTGAAACTAAGCAAATTTTTGGAAAAAGACAAAAAATTTGAAGGGGCTTCTGGACCCAGAGGGTCTATCAAGGTATCCTGAAGACTCAGAGATTGATATGAATGGAGAAAGGTAAGGCAAGAGAAAATGGCCAAGAAAAAACACCAAAAACCACAAAGAAAATGGGTTATCTCCCCAGTGGAGTCATTAATTTTGTTATCAAACTAATCGGTAGGTACGGACACTAACAGATCTCCCTAGATCCACCTGGATCTAGAACAAAATAGGATAGGACATGACTCTTTCCCTAAGTTATGACCATTGAATTAGCTAGTAGGGAGGAACAAGTAACATACCTTTGTATCTCTTCCTAGGGTCTCTGTTGCTCCCGCTTCACTTCAGTGCTCTCGTGAGGTCAAGACCAATACAACACAAACCAACCAAAGTGAAAATATAAAAATATATTCAATCGTCAACTTATGTATATGATCAAGGAATTACACAATAAAGTAAGAATGACTTTATGGGAAAAAGACATGCCAATGTATTATATTGATTGAAAGTAGAAGATACAACCTAATCGCCTTGATGTCGCAAGCTTCCTTTCGGTGGCTCTTGGTTCCAACACACACACTTGCTCGATCCTTGTATGAAGAAGATCAAATCCCTCTTGATAGACTTGCTAGAGTCTCCAAGCTCCTGTTCAAGCTAGGTCCTTCACACAATTCTTTCACCAATTCTCCAATGAATCTTTATTAACCCTTTCCATGAGAATTCCATCAATATATAGGAGAGGATGATATGGTTACTTGGATAAGAATGATCCCACAATATCAGGGAAACCAGTACAAAGATAACCATTCAAATACCAACCCATTCTCTAGAAGATTCCCTTCTATAACCATCGAGACTTCATCTTTTTCCAAGCTTTAGAACAAGTTCGCACCGTAGCTATGTAACATAGTGCGATAATTTCACACCCTAGCTGAAGGCAGCCTGTGACAATGGGTCATTCTTGCACCCTAGGATATAAGCAACCTGTGAACTCTCTTCAAAAATATGTTTTCTGGGAAGAGATGAATGTCACTTTTCTGAGGAGAAAGTTCTTATTTGGAGCCTGAGTACACCATCATCAATACACCATCAAGATGACCAAAATCATGGGTAACAATGTGGATCCTCATGGTTGAGGAGAAATGAATTTTTGAAGATGACAAAGTGAATTGAAGAAGGAAGTACATGTAGGCCCTAAAGATAATTAAAGAAAATAATTACAAAATAAGAAAGTGTCAGGTCATACCTAAGGTTAAAATAAAGTGACATAAATGGTATAAATAAACATCATGAGACATTCATTTTGATAGAAGTCGAATTTCAAAGGAAATAAGAAGAAAAGAAGGCCATATTTCAAGGGAGGATGAAGTCTTTTGGTGATGTGTTCTAAGGTATGTTATTTTCAGGTCATCCTACCATTTTTGCTATAATTTTTTTTCTAGAACGATTTAGATGGTGAAATCACTATGGTATTGAGAAGACATATTAAGGAACCTCTGGTAAAAATTTCATCTCTTGATTCACTATAATTATGTAGATACACTTTGTGGAAGACAGGGTTTATGACTAGTCCTGAAGCTAGTCAATAAACAGGTGTTCCGAGTAAAACAATCATAACTTCTTCATAGATAATCCAAATTAAGTGGGATTAATTGCATTGGAAATAGTATGGACTTCAGTTTCTTGTGTGCAAGTTTTAGAATCAGATGTTAATTATTGAGCGCAGGGCATTCTGTGCAAGTTCACTCTCCTGAATAGACCAGAATTGAATAAAGTCTACCATTCTTTCTATAACCTCTTTTTGGGGAGGATTCAAGGAGTGAAAATTGGAGGAGTTTTAGAGAATACATTGAGTAATATTATCTATATGATCAGAGTACTCCAAGAATTTAATAATTGTAGAAATTGAAGAAGTCTCAGGAAGCATTATCAGGGTTTATGTGATGATTGTTTGATGGTGATGATTTAATGTAAAGTTTTATTATCTCTCATATATTCTTGGGTGGAAGGAAGGGGCAAGGATGGAGAGTTCAAATATCTCTTGATATTGGAGGATTTTATCTTCCTCTTTGAGGTTTATCCCTCCCTTTACATTTGGAAGCTGTAGCTACCTTTGAAAGTCATTACTTCCCTTGAACAATAACTATTGATTATTTCTCATATATTGTGCATGGTGTATTATGGTGTATTGGTGTAACTCTTATACTATTGTTCATTTCTCATTGGATATAGTTGAATGGTTTAAGTATAAGTTGAAAAAGTTTGTAAATTGTACTTGATATTGATCCACCCCCCTCTTAGTATCAACAAACGCATAGTGAAAAAATAAATGAAACAACATAAATACCTTAACAACGATCATGATGCAAGCCGACACATCATCGTCATGCATGACGAACCCATATCGATGTGATATCATTCTAAAGAACCAACACATGCAACATAAAAGTTCTATGGCACAAGAGATAATAAATACTAATCAATCAAGCAGCGACACAACCAAGGCACAAATAATCAACTCTTTTTTTCATTTTTAAGGACAAACAATTATCTACTTAACTTCCAGGCGTGCTATTAAATCAATCATCGAATTCAAAATAATATATCAATCCTAAAAATCCTTAATCAAGGCATCCAATAATCATCCACACCATACAAAATAAACCATATTAAATCCAAGGCGCAAGCGTCTATCCGTTAATTTTGAGGCATAGGGCCTAGTCACAATGCAACCCTCCATTGTAATAAATTTTCATTACGCTCTAGAAGGCTAATATCTAGAATCATCATTATGACATAAAAACCATTTGTGCAAGAAGGCAAGTTACTTGATCAATAAGAAACACATCATTCTATGGTCGCAATTATAATCCACCTTATCACTATCAACCCAATTATTAATCACTGCGCAAGGTTAAAATAATTACATCACCATCATAATTTTCATTAATCATTCGCAAATAAATCAATTTTTTTCTTAATTTGGGGCGCAAGATCAACACCTACCTTAAGGCAAGGAGAACGATAAGCATCAACTTCTAACTACGTGGTGCAAGTAAACCCAATTTCAAATCAATCCAACAACGTTTATATTTAAGGGCACAAGGACAAATAATTATTAATCCATCAATACTGACTAATTAAAGGCGCAAGAAAATATAAGTTTAATCAATCAATGGCTCAAATTTTCATAAGTGAGTAGTCTATAACTAAAAAACAATATAGAAAACAAGTTGTCATTGCGCAAAATAGGCCTAAGGTATACCCAACATGCATTATATTCAATTCAGTGCATGCAACAATTCTCGTTATTTATCTAGACCTTCTTTGACATCGAAGGGTCATGGTGCAAGAAGCACTACCCATAGTTCATGGCGCAACTACCTTAACTATTATGCCAACTTAAAGTATAGGAAAACAAAAATTCAACAACAAGGGTTAGGAAATTCTTTTAAAAATAAAAAGACCTACTAAGGAGGTTCTAAAGGTGGAATACCCCAATACCATGTAGAAAAACAATTGATACAAATTTAACATCTCTCTACCGTTTGAATTTGTAGCATAAAAAAAATCGACCAAATAATCACCCTAAATTATTATTAATTAAGGTCATATTAATCACATGTAAGTATGGAACCCAACTATTTTGGCATGGGGTTGAGGTAATAAACAACTCAACGCTTTTAACATCACTTGAGTATTAATCAAGACATGAACAAATGGTGAGTAAGATATGGCTCGCATGCAACCTGAAACTGAAAATATATAATCGTAATTAAACCAGGAAACTAAACTGATAAAGACTCCTCCATAACTCAACTAGATTTACAATACACCCTTCCATCTCATTCACCCAGCAATATCATAAATTAAGACATCAACCACTTCAAGAAAACAAATATTTTTCCTTCAACAAGATTTACGTTTCTAAACTCCCACGCACAATGTACATGACCTAGCGCTTTGAAGAGTGGAATCTTGGATTATTGGAGAGGATTTTACCACCCAGGTTGCAGAGAAGGATGGTGGGGATGATGGGAAGTCTCATCTATAATCATTTTGTGGAATCATTGAGTTAAGGGAAACGTTGTGGTAGCAAGGAGATTGTAGGCTAAGTAAGAGCACGATGGCTGAGTGAAGGCACCACCCACGCATTGCGTTCGAGGTTGTTCACTGTATATCTAGTGAGGAAAATTTGATGTTCACGATGTTCAAGATCAATTCAATTGTTGTGATGAAGGGACACAATTCTGGGGGAATGGGAAGGGAATCGCAGAGGGTAGACAACAAAACTCATGCCAATGTCTAGGTAAACTTGTTGGAGAAGGGGGCAATGCGAGGAGGCCTCCTAATCACTCCAGGGTCATCCAACAAGTGCAATAACCATCTCCTCCTTCCCCAATTCATAGAGGGTACTGGTAAAGAATTTAGGGTTGTCCAAAAATGCAAGAGACATCTCCTCCTTCCCTAATTCACAGACGATACTGGCAACAAATGTAGGGTCACCCAACAATGAAAAAACATTATCCCCATCCCCCAACTCGCAGAGGGTACGAGCAGTGATTTCAGAGATGTTTAGCTACACATTTACACTCCTCCCCTAAGTAGAGGATACTAGCAACGAATTCGTCGAGGTTTAACCCTGGCACTGGCGGAGGGTAGAGACAAAAATGCAGAACAAAGGATGGAATTGGAAGGTTGAAGTGGGAAGGAAATCACTGGGAAAGGGTTTAGTCCTTGTTCATAAAAAGAATGTCAAGTTTAGGAAGATCGAGTAGGGAAAGGTGGAGACTCGGAGCCCCCTTACCTCCTTGAAACCCAAGATGTGACCAAGAAACTAACAAACCTGAAATGGTATTACAATGTGATCTAGGTGACATCGCCCATCAACCTTAAATTCACATAAGTAAAATGGATTTTAGGTAGCATAAGAAGGCAACATTGATCCTAATTGGTGGATAAGGAAGGATGTTCATACTCATAATAAGGTTGCGCTATCCAGTAGAACATAGAACTAAATCCACAATAGTAATAATTATACCCACTCCAAGTGATGAAGTACAGTCACTTTTCAAAGTAACGAGTTCCTTTAACCAGGTTAACAAAGGTTTAAATCATTTCAAAGACTTAACAAAAATATTATAATCTATACTCTCAAATGTTTACATCCAAGATTTCCTTTCAATGACAAGGAATTTATCAACGATAATCATAATACAAGGGTTGTGGTAACATATAAAACTTATGCACAAATTATTTTTTTACAAATGCAAAAATAAAATAATGTATCTGGTGAGTTGAATCTTGAAGTTGTTCCCCCACGATCTCACTCCTTCTAGATCCCCACTTGCTAACCGTGAAGACCTCACCGATACCTCTCAGCCAACACTAGGGGTACTCTTCTTCCCCCTAAGTCCCTCGAGTCACAAAGGGGCCACACACAAAAAACCCAGAGATAAATCTGGCTCTCAGCTCACCTCGCAAGGTTGATATACCACTCCTATTGAGCTGGGCATCCCAACTCCCACAAGAAAATCAGTCAATAAAAATATTGGTAGCGTAACCTTATGCCTACCAGTCGTCCCCTTAATTCTCCTCTGCCATCCTTCTTATAGAGTTTTCTTAGTGATTAGTTTCCCAAACCCTCTTTAAGATTATTTTTATTAAATTTAATTAGGATAAACCTCCCTTGTACACATGTCACTCGATCCCTTAGTTGCACCAGAAAATCAATTTATTATTTAATTAAATTTTCCTATTTCCCTCACCTAGATAAAAGCGTTCCTAAAAATGCTCATCAGTGTCCCATTATTCCGTTACATTTCTTAAATGAATGACACCTTTCTTAAAACCTAGTTGAGTTCACAATTAGAAGGTTCCAAAGACTATATTCCCTACTATGTTAGCCATTCCCCTTTCCCTTAAGTTTCCCCTTTTCTTCTTAGTTCATAATTAGCAAGTTTAGATACAAACAACAATTTACCCTTTTAATAATTTAATCCTTCATTAATGTTTTACTTTAATTATCAATGTTTGAATTTTCACTACCCTCCCTTCTTGTTATATGTCCATTTAGTTTTTTTTTTGTTCACATGTTCTACTTAGACCTAATTTTTAAATTCACTAGGCTTGGTGACAGTTTTTAAGGGAAAATTAGTTATTAAAATTTACTCATACCATCATTCATTTTAAGTCTGAACAGGTCCTAAGGAAGCATAGTTTTCTAGGTACTAGATTTATTAATTTACCATATTTAAAAATCATGACATTCCCTTGTGGAGGCACTAGGTGCTCCAATGGTGCCACTTGCTTGAATTCTTGTTTTATTTATGCGACGTGCCCTTCAAGATGCACTACAAGCTGTCACTTGCCTTTTGGCTGATTTGGTAGACATCAAACCCCTGGAGTCAATACTCCATCAGGTGACCTTGTGGGAGACTAAGTGCCTCTAAGGAATAAGGACCCTACCTTATTGCGTGCCCCTTAGAATCATCGTGAGAGACTGTCACAGTCTTCCCTCATGACATTGTGGATCTATCTAACTAGGTAATTGTTAAACTACAGTTCAAGCCACGATGGGAGTGCTAGTAGGTTGTGGCAGGGCTGCTGCCACACCTCTCCCTCAATATCATTGGTTGTCGTGCATGACCCATTTACTCCTAATGTGAGTCTGGTTAGAAATCTATCATTAGCCAACATCCATCAACAAAACGTGCCAATGAAAACAATCAACATCATAATATCTAGTCATATGCCACACATGTAATATAAAAACATTCAAACCATAGTCGTCCGCTCCCTGACTCGATTCAGAGTCTAAGGAGGTTCATCATTGCCATCAACATCCTCAAACATCTAGAGTCCTGCACACTTAGGAAAACCAGTCAATAACACATGTCGATATAAATATCATAAAATAACATATCATCAAATCCACAAACATCAACATGCTCCATAATCGAATCAGTCAATAATATAGTGAATCAGATCACTTGCACACAAGTTTCCATAGGAATAAGTCACATCGGTTGCACACAAGAGAGGGATGTTACATACACCCCCTCTTGTTTTAAACTTTGTCCCAAAGTTTCACAGTATACAATGCAAAAATAAAGTATCTGACAATATATAAACATATAGCTATCAACAAAGGGAAAATGATGATGCATACCATGCGCTTCCTCATAGGTAATTGAGTGTGGACTATAATTGTCTTACTAGACCTTGACCTGATCGATAGTTCAACATTGTAGCTGTCGAATGCTACAGTCCATAAAGTAGATTGGTTCTACCGTGATCCCACCCTACCCAACATCCACCAAGAACTCAGTAAATCTCATGCATAGGATCCCTGAACTAAATTCTCACATGGACACTAGACAAACATCGTGCAACGCATCAAAGAATGAGGCATGACTAGTTGTTAATCCCTTCATAATTATGGTCGACACGATGCGCATCGACAAAACCCTTACGAAGATATTGCACTTATTCCACACCATTTCATATTGTTTGTAATTGTTCTTTCAATTATTGGATGGCTTATGGTCCTACCAGGACCCCATCCTTGAGTCGATCCCAACTCAAAGGTGTCTGACATGGTTTCCATAAAGAAAATGAAATGCTCCATATTGATGGTGCTTTGATGGCTATTGTTGCACTCAACTAAACCAGTGGCCAGAACTATTTCCAACATTTATGTTAGTCCAAAAATCACATATGCAACACAACCTTCCCAAATTGGTTCGTTCCTCTGGTCAGTGATCCGGATTATTTTTGGCACGAAATGAGAGTAGGGATTTAATAAATAAATGCACAAAGATATCATGGATATCCAATAATATAACATAAATGTATCAGAGATGCAACCATAAACATAGAGATACAGTAATACACAATTTCTATTAATGAAATAAATGTATAGAGACTATAAAAATACAGAGTGAAAGACTCACTAGAATGGTGGTAGCTTATCTCTGAGAAGAGATGTGACAGCTACTCACATTCACAAGAGGATGATTAAAATGAATCTCTGAAGGAATTTATAAAATAAACATGAATGCCCAAAACCATAGACATCCAAAAACCTAACCCTAGGAGATGAAGCACCAAAAGTCACGTGGGCCCCATTTGGTAAGTTAGTACATCAACTTCCTAGGGTCGTAACTTTTGCATACAATCTCCATTTTAGGCGTATGATAGATAGTTCGAAAGATATATTCGAGGAGATTCATTTTGAGAGCTCAATCATTCCTTCGATTATCATTGAGAACCTCGATCTTGAAAAACCTTCATTTGGGCCCTAGAAGTTAAAAACTTCTAAAAATAGTAAATTGTCAAAATTGCTAGAAAATTGTTTTGAGCTAGTCGGAAAAGGTGGGTGGCCACTAATATCCACCTAGATCAATCCTCCCTCCTTAGGAATAAATGGTATTCATTGCGTTGAGTTTCCGGGGGAGAGGGAAAAACATTTGTTCAATCTGCATCTTGGTGCTGCTTGCCTTGATGGAGATGTCGTGTTGCTCAGTTTGTGGAAGTTTGTCACGAACCTATTGACGCTCAGGTTGTTAAAAAATCTGGGACACATGAGAGGATGGTGTGTAGAAAGAATATTTACACTTTGTTGCAATCTTGTCGACCTGCTTTTGTTGGATATAAGGTTCTTGGGCTGAGGTTGTAGTGGTTGCAGTATCCTTTTATTCACCTTTTGAACAGATTGTGAAGAAGCTGAATTTTGTAGTATGATACACTTCCTTGTGGCAGTGTTTAGGTGGAACAGTAATTAGAACTACCTCTGGTATTTTTTAGAGATGACCCCCCAAAGTAATAATGACACTACGGGGTCGAGACTCATAAACATCATGGCGCTTCCACATATATGTTTGACCCAAGAGAACATCACAGACATCCAGTGGGGAAACATCACATAATACCTCATCCTTGAAGGGATGGATGTCGTATAACAATCGAAACTGCTAGCTGACACGAAGATCTCTTCCTTGGCGAAGCCACCTGATGTTGTATGGCTGCAGGTGTGGTGTTTTCAACAATCCCAACTGTTTGATGACCTCTTCTGAGATGATGTTCTTCTAGCTTCTGCTATCAACAATAAAATTCAGTGGGGTCCCCTTCACCCACATCTGTGAATGAGAAAGGTGCTCCCACTCTTCAGGATCTGTTGGTTCTTCTAGTTTAATTGTTGTGGTCACGACAATAACACAATAGCTGTGGGGTATGTGTCGATGATCTGTCTTTTACCATTATTTTCAGAATCAGATTCGGAATTAGGGTTTGGCTCCTTGTCTTTGGTCTCGGCCACCAATGACTATTTTGAGCAACATTCATCGGTGTTGTGCTCAGGGATTTTGTGAAAATTGCACCATTTTCCAGTGTCCTTCTTTGTATTCCTGTGTCCCTTCTTTTCCAGTGGCTTGGATTGGTTTTCGGGAGACTGTTTGTTAGGGTTGTCTTTTTCATACTTTGGTTGTTGCGGATTTGTAGACCCGAACTCCCTTTTTTTTTGGTGCTTAAATTTCTTCTCGATTTTAACAACATATCGATAAGAAACACTGAGTGATGAGATGTCCAGAAATTCCATTTCAGTTTGGATTTATCTGTGTAGAGCCCCACAATATTTCAGAACCAAATGTCGTTTGAAGTCTTTAATACCCAGCTTGGTGCATAAGGTATGGAAGGTATTGGTGAACTCTAGAATTGTTTGTCCCCTCTCTTGTTGCAGTGCGTTCCATCTCATGTACTGGTCATCATAGTTTCCAATGGGGTAATATCGTTCATTTACCGCATCCACAAAAAAATCCCAAGTGGGCTTGGCCCCATATATTCCAGACTCTTGTGTGGAACTTTTCTCCCAGTAAGTTTCCCACCAATGTTTGACATGCGGGAGAGATTTAAGGAGTGTGAAGGTGATCTTTTATCTATTGGAAAAATTGTGAACAAGGAAATAACCTTCTAGCACATTTAACCATTTTTCTAGGGCATCCGCATCTATCTGACCTTCAAATATGGGAATATCAAAATTAACCTGTACCTTGAAAGGCGAGGTGCGTCCAAAGTGGTCATTTGATGAAGATACACCTGTTTCTATTGGTAGGTGTTGAAGGATGTGCAAAAAATTCTCCATCATTTCGTCCCTATGTCGGGTGAGAGCTTGCTCAAGCAACAAATTGATAGGATCGTTTGCTCCGTCGTTTTTCTTTTCTTTCTCCATTGAGGGTTTCTTGGGTGTGTGAGAGAGATTTCCATCAAGAGAGAAAATATCTAGACCCAACTTGTTATACGCATGCCTCGTTGAGAACATGCACTGAAAAATGATCAAGAGCATCCTGCTCTGATACCACTGATCTGGATTATTTTTGGCATGAAATGAGAGCGGAGATATAATAAATAAATGAATAGAGATTTCATGGATATCCAATAATATAACAAAAATGTATCATAGATGAAACCATAAACACAGAGATAGAGTAATACATGATTTCTATTAATGAAAAAAATGTACAGAGACTGTAAAAATACAGAGTGAAAGACTTGCTAGAATTGTGACAGCTTATCATTGAGAAGAGATGTGACAGCTACTCGCATTCACAAGAGGATTATTACAATAAGGCTCTGAATTCCTTTATACAAGAAACATGAATTCCAAAAACCCTAGACATCCAAAAACCTAACCCTAGGAGATGAAGCACCAAAAGTCATGTGGGCCCTATTTGGGTTAGTTAGTACATCAACTTCCTCGGATCATAACTTTTGCATACAATCTTCGTTTTAGGCGTATGATAGCTCGTTGGAAAGGTATCATTGAGGAGATTTATTTTGGGGGATCAATAATTCCTTCAACTATCATTAAGAACTTATATCTAAAAAAAACTTCATTTGGGCCCTCAAAATGGCCCTGGAAGTTAAAAAATGCTAAAAATAGTAAATTGCCAAAATTGCCAGAAAAACTATTTTGAGCTAGTCGAAAAATGTAAATTCTAACCTTGTACAATATCTACTACAAACTGATATTCAGAAAAGAATAGAAAAGATACAATGGCAAATACAAACATTACAAAGAGATTTTTCACCTGGAAACCCAAACTGGGAAAACTATCATATATTATATGCATACATTGTGTTACATTGTTTACAATAAAATATACATATCGGAGCCAGTAGCATCCAAAACCCTAACCCAATGACCTGGATTGGCCCAAAACCCTAATTCCTTAACCGGAAATAGAAAACCATCAACAAAAAACCATGTGCCAAAAAAACAACCTAAATATCATGTGGTCCCAGAAATATGTCGTCCTGGTGTGAAAAACAAATTCGGGGGCGCTGCCCCCGAACACCTGCGCGGTGGGCTCTGCACCCCCCTTGTTACCCATGATTTTGGTCATCATGATGATGTATTGATAATGGTGTACTCAGGCTCTTCATAAGAACTTTCTCCTGAGAAAAGTTCCTTTCTTCTCTTTCCAGAAATATCATTTTTAAAGGAGGTTCGCAGGCTGCTAATACATTTGCTTGCGAGAATGCATGATTCTCGTAGGTTGCCTTAAGCCAGGGTGCGAGAAGTTCACACTGTGTTGAACTGCTAGGGTGTGAACTCTTTCTAAAGCAAGGAAAAAGATGAATTCTCGATGCTTCTAGAAGGGAAGCTTCTAGAAGGATGATATGACATTCGAAAGGTTATCCTAGTACTGGATTTCCTGATATTTTGGGATCATTCTTATCCAAGTAACTAATTCATTCTCTCCTATATATTGACAGAATTCTCATGGAAAAGGTTAAGAAAGGTTAAGCAAGATTCATTGGAGAATTAGTGAAAGAATTGTGTGAAGGATTGAAGCTTGAACAACAGGCTAGGAAACTCCAGCAAGAATATCATAAGGGTTTTGATCTTCTTCATGCAAGTGAGCAAGTGTGTGTGTCGGAGCCAAGGGCCATCGAAAGGAACTTTTGACATCAAGGCTCAGTTTGTAATCTTTAATTTCCATCAATATGATACAGTAATATGTCCCTTTCCCATAAAGTTATTGTCACTTTATTGTATAATTCCTTGATCATAGACATAGATTGACTGTTGAGTAGATTGTGCTTTCTTCACTTTGGTTGGTTTGTGTTGTCTTGGTCTTGACTGCACGAGAGCACTGGAGAGAAGCAGGAGCAACAAAGACCATAGGAAGCGATTATAAGGTATGTTACTTGTTCTTTCCTCCTAGTTAATTCAATAGTCAAAATATAGGAAAAGAGTCATATTTTGTCTTTCTTTGTTCTAGATCCAGGTGGATCTAGGGAGATCAGTTAGTGTCTGCACCTACGGATTTAGCCAATAACAAAATTGGCGACCATATTGGGGATCATCCCATTGTCTTTGTTGTTTTTTGTATTTTTCTATGGCCATTTCCTCTGGTTTCACTTTTCTCCTATCCTATCAATCTCTGAGTCTTCAGGATATCTTGATAGACCCTCCAGGTCCAGAGGCCTTTTTCAATTTTGCCTCATTTTTCAAATTTTTGATTATATCCAGGCATTCTCACACTGTACTTCATTGCATCCTATGAGAATAGGTAGAGTTCGCACTCTGCCTTTAGGTTGCAGTGCGAGGTTCTTGCACCCTGCACAAGGGTCACTTGCGAGAATCAGTGATTCTCGCACTGTGTAATACTACCTACCTGCGAACTCTTTTGTCAAAATTTTGATTTTGAGTTTTGGTTTTTCCAACTGCCTAGATCAGTTTGATTGCCTCTTATGAATTTCTTGGACCATTGATTGATATCTTTCTTGTCTTTGTTTGTGTGCATGAACAGTTTTAGAGTTTCAAGGATTTTCTTGTCATTTGTGTCTTGAATTTCATTTCTTGGCTTTTATTGGCAAAAACATTCTCTCTGACTTCATATTCTGAGTGTCTTTGATCAGTTAAGAACCAATGATTGGTTGAAAGTTGAGTGCTTGGTTTTTCTCATTTTCTTATTGGTTTGAAAGATCATTTTCGTTTGCATTGAGAAGACTTAATTGGTTTGCTCTTTATTTTTTATTTGATTGAAAGAGTTGATTAGGTTTGTCATTTCTTGTTCATTTGGTTTTTTATTTTATGTACTCTCATTGGCATAGTGAGGGTCCTTTTTGTAAAGTAAACAAGAAATTTTTTCTTTCAAAAATTATTTTCCTTTTAGAAAACTTTGAAAATCAAATTATTGAGATTGTTGAAGTATTTGAAAAAGACACATAGAGAATTGTCATTTGATAAGTGATTGTTTGTATTTGCATTTTAAAGGAAATTTTGCATTGTAGTTCAGGGTTGATCTGGAAAAATTTCTCTCTCTCCCATACATAGGATTCATTGAACGAAAAGTGATATACTTCATTCTCATCTTTGCATTGTTTGGGTTAGAGTCATACAACATAAGTTTCATTTTCGTTACCTTTGAGTAAACAACAGCTCTTAAGAACATTGCGTAATCATAAAATTTATCTAGTAACTCTTTTATAGGGCTCTATTACACCAATATTTAGCTAGGCTAGTGCTTTGGAGTAGGAAGAGAGATACACTCTCCAAAAGCACAAAACACACAATAGCATCTTGTGTTAGGGAGTGTTAAATTCCATTTTCAACATCTTGTCCTAGGAAGCCCCTTTCACACAAGGGTCAAGCACTAGGATGCATTGATATTGGTAGAGTTACTCACCCTGATTTGTTGATATCAGTGTAGAGATTGCACATATTACGGGGATCACTCGGAGGTATACCCACAAGGTTGAGTGGAAGCCTTTTGAAGTTGATTGTGGGCTAGATACCCTGCACTTGCATGTGGATCGGACTGTCAACTGCTCCCCCAGGTTTTATTGTTGTTGGTGGTGAACTTAGTGGCCTATCTTTCTAGGTTCTTACCCAAGGTGACTGTGGATGGGAAAGTATTCATGGTACCTGGAATTGACGTTGATCAAACTCACTCGGGCTCCTTGGAGGGTATACCCACGAATATGTGTGGGAGCTTGCACCAGGGTGTAAGTCTGTTAAGCAGGTCGTCAGCGTAATTTTTCCACCATAGCCCCGCCCCTTCTCATTTTGTTGTTGCGACGTTGGATTTCATCACCAACTAGTGGCTTCGAAATTAGAAGGTCTTGTTTGCTTGGTGATTGCTTCCTAGATTTTGTTTACTAGCGTGTGTTGTTTGTTTCTCGAAGTTGACCATAGGATTTTCTTCTCGAAGTTTTTCACTCATTTACAATAGCTCCTCCATGTCGTTCATGTAGAATGAAAGGTTTATCTCCAGAGAATTTGGACAGTTCTCAACCCTTGCCTACAGCTACACTTGAGGGCTCTCTTGGGCAGAGTGAAGCCACAGTTGTCACCACACCATAAGTGGAACGAACTGATTCTCTATAATGTTTTCGAATTACAAATACTCGAGAGGATTTTCGACTTCCCAATGATTCTCAGCACCCTTTTAGATGACTGAATTCTTTCAGAGACTTAGTTGTTACCTCTTCTGGATCACCCGTTGGGCCTTTTCCCGGTGTAGAATGCAAAGATCCTTTTTGGTCTACAGGTGATTTCCGAAGGACCCTTTTTGGTCCTGATTTGCCTGTGGTCTCCGAAATCAACCGTCCGGTGTTTTCTGAGATAGAGACTATACCGTTGACTACCACTTATCACTTTAATCTCCCTGTCGAGATGGCCCATCTCACAAATACTATGAGTGTCCCAACCAGGTTCACTACAGTTGGTCTTGCTCCTATAAACACACAACGAATGCCCGATGTCACTCTGACACTACCACCCAGATACCATGCATTGAATGTTTTGTTGAATTCTTCTGTTCCAGCACCTCCGTAAACCCCATTTGGTACTCCTGGTGGTCCTTCTTTTCTTGGGCACCCTATTCCCAGTTTTATTCCGACACTCCCTCAATTTCCTTCTGGCAATCCTAATCCTAGTGGTACTATCCCGTCCATTACACCAAACTTGCAGATTCTCGTTGGTGGACAAGGTGGTACGATTCCATTTCCTCTTACCAGACACTTTCCAATTACTACACAACCTTCGATTGCGACAAAACATCCGGTTGGAACTCCACCTATGATAGGGGGACCAACCCCACCTTTTGGAAAAAATATACCTCCCTCTTTGGCCCAGTATTGGAATCAGATGATACAAAATCTTCCTCAAACGACTCAGGGGCACCATCCTATCCCTACTATAGGCCAACCATATCCAGGTATACCCAATCCTATTTGGGGTACGAATGCTCAAACTCATGTTCCCACTCAAGGTTATAATTCCTCGAGTTACTATCCGCTACAACCACCACCGAATCTGCCTGGGTCTTCTCATAATGTGCAGACTACTTACGATCCTACTAGTTTTCCTACAGGGCTTCCACCCGAAAGCCAACAGTACCTGTAGGTGAATCAACAGTTACCTTTTCTTGCTACTTTGGATTTGCTAGATTTGTCTAGGATTTTAAATGATCCTATTCGTCACTCTCCCCAATGGCCTATTATGCCAGGTAAGATTCCTTCGGACATTCCTAAATTCGACGTCAAAGTGGGAGAGAACCCAAACAATCACGTTATGACTTTTCACTTATGGTGTTCATCCAACTCGTTGATGGATGATTCTATTCGATTACGTCTTTTTCAACGAACCCTTACCAGTTCTACTGCGAAGTGGTATATTGAATTGCCATGAGGTTTCTTCTCTGATTTTAACACTTTAGCTATGGCTTTCCTTACGCATTACCAGTTACTGATCTGTTCTGATATGGGGACTGATATTTTGACTTCCTTCAAACAAAGTAAAGGCACTCATATATCTGATCATATCCATGAGTGGCAAAGGAGACGACGTCTCATTAAACTTGAGCTCCCCGATTAGTTGCTGGCGGAATGGTTTACAAAATCCTTTGTGAACGAAATTGGTAAGGAGATTTCCATGGGTGGTGTCATCACGGAAGAGTAGGCTATAATTTTTGCTAAATATCTCGATCTCGTTTCCTCACAGACGGGAACTCTTTACGATTTACTACCAGATTTACCTCGTCCTAATACTTCCAGCACTTCAACTGCTGCAGTTGTCTCGCATGCGGATGACGATGTGATTGGTACAACCCAAGCCCAATCACATTATGTTTCAAGCACAAACCCTAAATTGACTTCTTCTAATGTTCAAAATGCTCCATCTCCTGCCACTCCCACCGGCAAAACTTCTGAGGTAAATGTTGTCCAATCTACCCCAGCCGGTAAAAACAAATCTAAAAAAGGGAGAGGCAAGAATAAGGAGGGAAAAAATAATAATCAAGCCAAGAAAACTAAAACTACTCCTGTTGATGACCGGGATAATTATGTATTGGACAGACATTTGAATCATTTATAAATCAAACACATCGAAATTCACACAATATAAAGTAAACCGGTAGAAGCCGTCTGTATATGTAACGATCAAAAGTGTTTTTACAAAAAGTTTGTCCGAAGACCAAAGTGTCAAAAATTGAAGCTTATAGCTTCTATAAAGTGACGTCATGGATGATGTTCATGGTAACACAAAACTTCCCTAGCAACCCTACGGAGAAATCAACTCATAGATGCTGATACCCCTACAGTATGACGCTGATCGTGTCGTGGAATCTCTTCCAGAGTCATATCTGGAGTGTCTGCAGTCAGGCCCTCTAGATTCTGTTCCACCACCTGATAATATTCAACATACTATGGTGTTACTGCTACCTCTCCTCGCCTATGGATAAGAGAAGTGCCAGGAGGTCTATACGGTCCAACATCTGTGTTATCAACACACAATTTTGTTTTAGTCTTTGGATGAACATATAAAACAAAAACATTTGAATATGAAAAATTTCAAAAACATTTAAAAAGAGAAAATCTGTGTACTTCTTACCAAGGTCCCCCCACTGAGCATCCTCTAGCAATGCCAAATCTGGATCTCCTCGAAAATCCAGCCCAACATAAGCTTAGTCATCAACCATCAACATCTGTGGTTGAAGAAAGTCAAAGAAAGTATCATCATATTTGATGATCGGTCCTGCTATGTGTCGGGCCATGAGCCGACACCATCTCAGCATCCACGAATCTCTGGGAGCTGGTAAATTCCACTCCACCTATATCCTCAGTAATGGGACTTTCTCTAGGAAGAAGGATACCAACAAAGATCCATACCTGAATTTCTTCAGGTTTCCACGTCTGCATTTGGTCAATTTCTTTTTTATACTGCGCAACACAACATCTGCCCAGTTGAACACTCGAGGCTCAGTACACTCAATAGTGTACTGGAAGTAAATCTGTAATGCCATATGTGGAGCATAAATTCGAGCCATCCAAGCTATAGTGAATAGGATAGTACAGAGGGTCAAATCTTGTACCCCCCAAATCGCTACCTTTCCTTTCTTTCTTTTAGCCTCGGGAACGCAGTGTATGCGGCAATACTCACTCATCGGTAGCCCACCACCTCTACTACCGGTCAGGATCACATAGTACCCTCGTCGGGACAATCCGTTCAAAAATTAAATGTCCTCAATGTCTAAGGACAGTGTGTGGACCCCCACATGAAACACCTACAGATTTGGGTCCCACATACGCACCAAGTACTCTAAAATTCTGACCTGGGCCCTCATGCCCGGGATACGAAAGTACTTCAAGAGCCCACAGTCTCTCAAAGCAGCTATGGTAGGAGGATGAATTTTTTCCATTGCATTATCCTCTTCATGTTCCCTTTCATGCCACTCAAGCACCATGTTTATGGCCAATTATCTACACAAGGAACACAATAAGAGGATTAATAACTTTTTTCATGCTTTGGATCTTTTTCTTTGGGTCAAAATTAAAAAAAAAAAATGGGCTTTGCAGTTCTCGCAGGTGCCCTATTTTCACAGTGTGAGAACCTCACAGGTGGATTAAGGCTCACCTGCGAGAATGCATCATTCTCGCAAGCCCCGTATAGCCTACCTGCGAGAATAGCAGCGCCCTTGTAGGGCCTAGAAAAACATCTTAAAAATGGAAATTTACCCAATGAAATTACGAATTTAAGCCATGAAAATGTCAAGGACGAAGAGATTACCTTAATTTCCCAGATGGCTCGCTGAATGGTCTCTCATAGCTACCACAAATTCATGCCAAACTTGGAGGGTAAAAGAGGGATTTTTGGAGCTCAATAGTGGAAATGTAAAATGATGTCGTAAAAAAGAGTATTTACTCATTTTATTTACTTTTACTATGTCATTTTGGGTTTTTATCATTATTTACCGATTAAACCTAATCCCTAATGTCATGTTGAGGGTAATGACTTGTAGACGTGATGACTTTGATGATTAAATAAAAGGATATGGACATATTTTTCTTTGTTATGGCGTGTTTTTTATTGTTTTTTATGGTTTTTACATAAAACCTCGAGCGTCGTTTTTGTCCATTCTTGCACTCATAAATACATGAGAACGCGATTGAGCATACTTTTATCACTTTTTCGGGCTCAACAAGGTTATATGAAAAAGGAACCCCCCTGGAGTCCTCTTTAAGCTCTTTTCAAACTCTCTAAACATGAAAAGATTGCCGAGTGACCTTGCTATTTTCACGCTCGATAAATTATTTGAAGTAAGCATGTGATGAGCGATAATTTATCTCTTTTTCGGTCTCATTCAGACTATGTTACAAAAAAGGAACTGAGAGAGTTCTCTTTTAAGTGTTTTTCCAAACTCTATAATCTTGAAAAACCTTCAAGTTTTCTATCTCTGGACTCATTAAACAAACATTGACAGACTCGTGATGGGACCGAACCACTCATTCTTAGGGTTCGTTAAACATACTCCGAGGGACTCATCCGAAGGATGAGATTACATCAACAATCATATGTTATCCTCCTCAAACTTGCATAAAAATAAAGACGTACTCGCCAAAAATGGTGGGGGGAAATTTGGGAAAGTGATATGTTTTCATCGTCGTATTGATCGGCAGTAAGTGTCTCTCTTGAACATGACACCCCCTATTCATTACATTTGAAGCCGGTTTGGGAAATCCATTTGTCTCTCATTCGATTTTCTACAAGGTCATTCCCTGTGCCGGCTTTGAGTCAATGTTGCCAAATCATTGGTCATTTCATTCATATGTTCAAGAGAAGTCCATCTGAAACCTATATTGAGTCGACCATCTACAGTTATCCATTATCTCTGTGTCGGCCTTCCCTGTGTCCAGTCCAATTCACATCATAATCTATTTCACTTTCAAAATATGTTACTCATTTCGTGTCATTGATGAGGGATACATCAAGGCCCTCCTGTGATGATTTTTGTTCCATCGACTTCAGCTCATTATCCAGAATCAAGACTTAGAAATTATTTAGTACCTTGGAACTTGCATGCCTCAATGGCAGGTTTCCTCATGTTTGACAGTGGGTTTACATCATTGACCCCTGATCAAAAGATTCCATCAGATGTTCAACTTCAACTCATTTATTCACACTTGATGGATTGTACTATGGTACCTTGGGAGTCACTGACATCAATGGTGATTTCCCTTGCACTTGTTAACAGTTTCATCAATGACTGGTAATCAAGTGGTTTCTACCATGTTCAACTTCAACACATGTAATCACATGGTTAGATTCGTACTTTGGGTGACGAAATTGAAGACCCTGGATATAAAATTTTCAATCCAGGTTGCGATGGAGTATGTATAATTTGCGACACATAGATCCACTGTGTATGTATCGTGGCTATGTCATCTTGATTTGAAATTTATCGCATAGATCCACAGTGTATTCTGGTGGCTATGCTATATTGTGATGGCATGGATCCACAGTGTATGATTGGTGGCCATGACCCATGTATATAATGTCATCAGTCTATGATCTAAGTATGGGAATGCCTACCTCAGAATTGATATATATGATATTCTACAGAGGTTTGGTTGATTCGCAGGTTTCTGATTATATGTGCTCCTGGTTCTCGACACACACATATAGCTTACAAAGTCTATCGACTGTCACTAGTTCCACTCTCATACTTTGGGGAGAATTATGTTACCCATGATTTTGGTCATCATGATGATGTATTGATAATGGTGTACTCAGGTTCTTCATAAGAACTTTCTCCTGAGAAAAGTTACTTTCTTCTCTTTCCAGAAATATCATTTTTGAAGCAGGTTCGCAGGCTGCTAATACATTTGCCTGTGAGAATGCATGATTCTCATAGGCTGCCTTAAGCTAGGGTGCAAGAATTTCGCACTGTGTTGAACTGCTAGGGTGCGAACTCTTTCTAAAGCAAGGAAAAAGATGAATTCTTGATGCTTCTAGAAGGGAATCTTCTAGAAGGATGACATGGCATTCGAAAGGTTGTCCTAGTATTGGATTTTCTGATATTTTGGGATCATTCTTATCCAAGTAACTAATTCATTCTCTCCTATATATTGAGGGAATTCTCATGGAAAAGGTTAAGCAAGGTTAAGCAAGATTCATTGGAGAATTAGTGAAAGAATTGTGTGAAGGATTGAAGCTTGAACAACAGGCTAGGAAACTCCAGCAAGAATATCATAAGGGTTTTGATCTTCTTCATGCAAGTGAGCAAGTGTGTGTGTCGGAGCCAAGGGCCATTGAAAGGAAGTTTGCGACATCAAGGCTCAAGTTGTAATCTTTACTTTCCATCAATATGATACAGTAATATGTCCCTTTTCCATAAAGTTATTGTCACTTTATTGTATAATTCCTTGATCATATACATAGATTGACTGTTGAGTAGATTGTGTTTTCTTCGCTTTGGTTGGTTTGTACTATCTTGATATTGACTGCACGAGAGAACTGGAGTGAAGCAGGAGCAACAAAGACCATAGGAAGCGATTATAAGGTATGTTACTTGTTCTTTCCTCCTAGTTAATTCAATAGTCAAAATCTAGGAAAAGAGTCATATTATGTCTTGCTTTGTTCTAGATCCAGGTGGATCTAGGGAGCTTGGTTAGGGTCCGCACCTACGGATTTATCCAATAACACCCCTGCGCACCTGGAACAGATGCTTAAATGATACTACTCGTGCAAAGAATATAACACATACCCAACATTCTCCCACTTGTTGTGTTCTTTGCACACAGGGGGTTACAGGGTTACATAGTCAACAATGCCCATGGATCCTCTACACCAAGAGAACTTCTCAGTGCTCAAAGATTTTTTTAATGAATCTGCAACATTCTTCAAAGTGTCCACCTTCATCAGTGATACTTTATTTTATTCAATCATGTCTCTCACAAAGTGATATTGAACATCAATGTGCTTTTTCTTTGAATGATAAGCAGGTTTCTTCGCCAAGAAAATTGCACTCTTACTTGCATGAGTGGTTTCCATGTATTCAGATTCTGTAGTTGAAAGTGCCACTACAACCTGTCTTTTTCTCATCCAACTTATTGCTCCTCCAAACAGGTTAAACACATACCCGCTTGTAGATCTCCTACGATCCAAATCTCCATCCCAGTCTGCATCCACAAAGACATGTATATCAACCACTCTATCCAATCCCGGTCTTCCTTCGTAGCACAATCCATAGCTAAAAGTGCCACACAAATACCTAAAAACCCTTTTTACTGTTGTCCAATGCTCCTTCCCTGGTTTTGACATATACCTACTCAAAACTCCCACTGCATGTGCAATGTACGGTCTAGTATAGACCATTGCATATATCAAACTGCCAAATGCACTCACATATGGAACATGAGACATGTCCTCCTCTTCTTCATGTGTCTTGGGACACTGATCCACAAATAACTTTACACCAACAGGAATAGGAACCTTAACTGGTTTACATTCCTGCATATTAAACCTATGCAATATTGTCTCAACATATTTTCTCTGATTTAACCAGAGTTTCCACCTTTTTTTATCTCTTTTAATTTCCATGCCTAAAATGAAATTTGAAGCACCAAGATCCTTCATGTCAAATTTAGAGGACAACTGAGTTTTCACATCCTAGATAATATCCTTGTTGTTTCCTATCAGCAACATGTCATCCACATACAAGACCAAATAAATCAAATGATCACCAATTAATTTAGAATACACACAGTGATCCTCTTTTCTTCTTGTGAAGCCAAGTCCCAGCATATAAATATCAAATTTTTGATACCACATCCTTGGTGATTGTTTTAAACCATACAGGGACTTTTTTAGCTTGCATACTAGCTCCTTATTTCCTTTCACACCAGAACCTTCTGGTTGCTTCATAAAGATTTTTTCTTCCAGATCCCCATGCAGAAATGTTGTCTTCACATCCATCTATTCTATTTCAAAATCAAATGCAGCGGAAACAGATAAAAGAAATCTTATAGGGGTTAACTTGGCAACAGGAGAAAAAATCTCACCAAAATCAATTCCCTCAACCTGGGAATAACCCTTTGCTACTAATCGAGCTTTGTATTTCTCAACTTTTCCTTTCTGCATTCAGCTTCTTTTTAAATACCCATTTGTTGCCAGTGGGATTTCTTCCAGTTGGAAAATCCACTAGATCCCAAGCCTCACTCTTATCCAAAGATGCCATTTCTTCTTCCATGGCCCTTTTCCAGAGATTTTCATCCTCTGAATCCACTGCCTCCCTGACAGTTCTAGGATCATCATCAGTAATAGACAAAACAAAATTTGAACGAAAATTAGACGGACTATACCTTTCTGGTAGCCTTCTTTCTCAATTTGATCTCCTCAATACTGGAGTATGAGGATCTTCTTCTTCTGATTCATGTTCTTCTATAGAGTCTGCTTCATCATCCTTTAAATCAAACTCTATCTTCTCTGGTTCTTCCTTACTTGGTAGGACTTCCTGTTTAACAACATCCTTCATTT
>ML790675.1:328281-342040 GCA_009831015.1 Picea engelmannii | reverse complement strand
CCCTTAGACTTAGATCTCCCACTTGAGAAATTAGATTTATTTCTTTCCTAGGAATTTCCCCTTGCAAATAATGGGTCTGTGCTATGTCCTTCGATATTCTTTCGTCTCATCTCCTCCAACAACAAGGACGCGACCACTTCTTCAAACTTAAAAGAAGTTGTATTACTACCTATGGCCACAACCAGACTATCCCACGAGTCTGGTAAAGAACACAACAAACTAATACATTTATCTTCATCTGAAATTTTAATATCAATAGATACTAACTGACTTACCACAGTATTGAAGGCGTTCAAATTCTCTGCCACTGAGTCTCCATCTCTCATCCTCAAGTTATACAACTTCTTTCTCAGGAATAGTTTATTTACCAGGGACTTAGACTGATACAACTTCCCAAACTTTTCCCATAAATCCTTAGCTGTAGCTTCCTCTGACACATTCAGTAATACTGAATCGGAGAGACACAGTCGAATTGTGCTCTTTGTCTTTCGATCCGTCTTTTTCCAGTCATCTGCAGAAGTTCCTATAGGTGCAGTACCTGGATCTAATGTGATCCACTGATCTCTGTCCACCAAAAGATCTTCCATCTTGAGCTTCCACAGCTCAAAGATTTTCCAATTAAACTTCTCAATCTCCATCTTCGAATTGCTTTCCATTTCTTTTCACCTGAAAAACAATACCGCAGATCTCCCACTGTAACAAGGCTTATCACAGTCCCGAGACAAACCCTTGACGACAAAGGCGTCCCCCTGAAGCTAATAAATATCTGATACTGAATGTAAATTCTAACCTTGTACAATATCTACTACAAACTGATATTTAGAAAAGAACATAAAAGATGCAATGGCAAATACAAACATTACACAGAGATTTTTCACCTGGAAACCCAAACCGGGAAAACCAACATATATTAAATTCATACATTGTGTTACATTGTTTACAATACAATATACATATAGGATCCAACAACATCCAAAACCCTAACCCAATGACCTAGATTAGTCCAAAACCTTAATTCCTTAACCGGAAATAGAAAACCATCGGTAAAAAACCATGTGCCGAAAAAACCACCTAAATATCATGTGGTCCTGGAAATATTTCGTCTCGATGCGAAAAAAAATCGGGTGTGTTTCCCCCGAACCCCCGAGGGGGGGCCTATCAGCCCCCCCGCTAACCCCCCTATGCACCCGGCGTAGACGATCAAGCACTACTACTCGTGAAAAAAATATAACACATACCCAATAGTAAAGGTGGGTGGCCATAGATATCCACCTGGATTAGTTAGTCTATCTATATCAAGGATATTTTGTACTAAATTTTAGTGGTGTTCCCAAGGCCTCTTGGGAAACTCGTCCAAAATCATCTTGCAAACACATAATCCCTTATTGGATATGATTCCTTTGGTACGTCTATTCATCTCAACATCTTTATTATATAAAATCTAGTTATACTTGGCGCCTAATGCATTGTAAACACAGGGACAAAATGTGAACTCTTCATTAGAGTTTCAACTTTCACAACAATCAGGTTGTGCTTCCTTGTTGATAGAGACAATTCAATAGTGAAGTCCATTGAAATGACCTCCCATGTCAATTTTGGAATGGCGTGTGGCCGTAGAAATCCTATTAGATGTCTATGTTCATCCTTCACCTGCCAACCTTCTAAACATCTTTCCAGCAGTTGACAATGTCTGCCTTTATCCCTTCCAAAAGTAAAAGGGATTAAGGTAAGTCCTCATCTTCATGACTCCTGGATGAGCCATGTACACTGCTCTACGAGCTTCGCATGAGATCAAAATTCTCAATTCATCATTGGAATGTAAGTAAATCAAGTTATTATATCTCAAAGATCTGTCATTGTCTACAGTATATCCCTCAATTTTGGTACCAACATGGTGTCTTGCCCAAAATATTCCTTACCCTCTTTAGACCAGTCAATGTCGCATTGTAGTTAGAATGTTTTCATGTAGATTCATTTGAAGAGGTATCATTAAAAATATGTGTGGTCTCTTACTCAACACGTATGCCACTCTGTTCATTGTTCCTTTTAAGTAGGACATCTCAAAATGTAATATACCAGATATAAAAAGTATTCAAAACATAAATAAAATGATAGAAATGGAAGAATAACAAAAATATAACCAGAACAATCACCACAATAACAATGAAATGATATAATAATAACAACATAAATAACACTTTGATTCTGAGAGCAATGTTCATGGGCCTCTTCGAGGGGGAAACCTCCAGTCGAGCAGAGCTCTATTAAAATAATATCCAAGATAGGGTCATCATACCCTCGACTCCTATTTATACTAAATATGTCTATCAAAAGAAGCATCTACAGGAAGATCCTTCTAGAAGAGAAACCTTCTATTAGGTCTTATTACATTCAACTTATTATATTTTATTGCAAGGCCTTATTAATATTGACCTTTATTACATCCGAATATATTATTCTACCTATGTGCGGATTAGGACCCTAACATGTCCTACCCCTTAAATACAACCTTGTCCTCAAGGCTGGAGATGTGGAAATTGCTGCAGAATGGTAGCTGGTTCCCAAGTGGCATTTGCTGGAGTTGTATCTTTCCACTGGACTAACACTTCTTTGATGGTTCTCTAACGCAAGCGACACTCATGCTAGTCCAAAAGTGCTTGTGGTTGTATCCAAATGGATGCTTCTTCGGGTAACTCAGGAAGGTTGGTTTGAATTTGGCACTTAGTTCCAATCACCTTCTTTAAGAAAGAAACATGAAAAACTGGATGTAGCTTCGAATGATTGGGAAAAGCTAACTGATAGGCCACCTGTCCCACATGCTTGAGAACAGTATAAGGACCATAAAGTTTGGGTGCTAGCTTCTGACAATGCTCAGACTTGAGGAAATTTTGCTTGTAAGGTTGCAGTTGAAGAAACACCTAATCCCCTTTTGCAAATTGACGTTCAGAGCGATCTTGATCTGCTTGTTGCTTCATGCGATTATGTGCCATGAACAAATTCTCTTTGAGGGTACAAAGGATATCCTCTCAAACTGTAAGTGTTTGGTCAACCGCCTAGACCTTTGAGACACTAGGTAAGTATGAGAGAACTGAAGGTGGATTTTGTCCATATACCACTTTAAAAGGAGTCATGTGTGTAGCTATATGGTATGAAGTGTTGTACCACCATTCATCTAGGGGTAATCATTGAGCCCACTATTTTTTCTTTTATGAGGCAAAACACCTCAAATATGTTTCCAAACACTTGTTGACAAATTCCGTTTGACCATCATTCTGGGGATGATAAGCTATGCTGAGATGAAATTGGGTGCCTTGTAGCTTGAATAGTTCTTTCCAAAAATTGTTGGTGAAATTTGGGTTGCGATCATAAACAATAGAATGCGGCATGCCATGAATCTTGAAGACCTGGTCCATGAAAAGTTGAGTCACCATGGATGTTGTAAATGGGTGTTGAAGAGCATAGAAATGAGCATACTTGGAAAGGTGATCAACAACCACCATGATGACTAATTTATTTCTCGATTTGGGTAAGCCTGTAATAAAATCCATAGAGATATCCCTTCAAATAGCAGGTGGAATCGGGAGTGGTTGTAGTGTGCCTGGAGATTTGACTCTTTCTCCCTTGTTGCATTGACACACATCACATTCAGCGACAAAATTGCGAATGTCTTGTTTCATACCATCCCAGAAAAAAGAACGTTTGACCCTGTCATAGGTTTTGGTGAACCCGGAGTGCCCGACTGTGGGTGTAGCATGAAGCTCGGAAAGTACCGTGGATTTAAGGTTTGATTGTTTACTTAAATACAAACAACCTTTGTATAGAAGCTCATAATGGAGCCAACAGTACCCTGGGGAAGCTGGAGCATTGGAATGCAATTGTTGGATCAGATGAGAACTTTTGGGATATTGTAGCCATTCCTGGCGAACATCTTGGAGCCAATATGGTACAATTAAGGAAAGAGAAAAAAGGGATCCTTCATCTTCATATTTTCTGGAAAGTGCATCTACAACCACAATATTTTTGTCTTTCTTGTAAATTATCTCATAATCATATCCAAAGAGATTAGTCACCCATTTTTGTTTCTCTAGGGAGAAAATGCATTGTTCCAGAAAATACTTGAGGCTTTGATGGTCTGTCTTAATTTGGAAGCATTTCCCCAATAGATTAGGGTGTCACAGATCAACGACATATAGAATAGCCAACATTTATTTTTCATATTTATTTTAGAAAATTGCTTGTTGGTAAAGGCCAAAGGCTGACCCTCTTGCATAAGGAAAGAACCAATTCCTTTCCCTGAAGCATCACATTCCAAGACAAAGGTCATTGTGAAATCAGGAAGGGCTAGGACTGGAGTGGTGCACATGGCCATCTTCAAGGTTTGAAAATCTTGAGCAACAACTGGAGTCCAAGTGAAAGAGTTCTTTTTTAGGAGTGCATAGAGGTGTTGCAATCTTTCCATAATTCTTAAGAAACTTGCGATAATAACTTGTTAAGCCTAGAAATCCACACAAGCTTTTGAGATTGTTTGGGTGAGGCCGATCTTTCATAGCTTCAATCTTTTTAAGATCCACCCTGACATCATCCTTTCCAACCAGATGACCCAAGTACTTGACTTTTGAGGCGCCAAAAGCACATTTAGACTTTTTCAGGAAAAGTTGGTGCTGAGAGAGTAGAGGGAGAACTCGATCCACATGAGAAAGATGGTTTGTCTAGGTTTTTCTATACATGAGGATATCATCAAAGAAAAATAAGACAAAATGACGAAGAAAATGACGAAAGACATTATTCATGAGGCTTTGGAAGGTGGAGGGGGCATTACATAAGCCAAAGGGCATGCCCAAAAACTCATAGTGGCCCTCATGAGTTATAAAGGAAGTCTTGGGAATGTCTACCTCTTTCATACGTATCTGGTGGTAGCCCGAACGCAGATCAAGTTTAGTAAAGAATTGGGTGCCACTCAATTCATCCAAGAGGTTATCAATGACAGGAATGGGAAATTTGTCTTTAATAGTAAGTTTGTTGGGGCACATAAGTAAGGACACATTTTCCAAGAACATTCTTTCTTTAGGACCATGACCACAGGAGAAGAGTATGGGCTTGTACTAGGATAGATAACACTTGCATTAAGGAGTTCCTGGACCATTTTCTCAATTTAAATTTTTTGGGAAAAGGGGTGACGATACAGACAGATATTGGGAGGAAGGCTTCTGAGTGCAAGGGGAATGGAATGATCATGAACACCACAGGAAGGAGGGAGTCCCTGAGGAGTGTAAAATACCACTTGATGTTTAGAAAGGATGGCTTGGAGGTCTTGCGGCACCGAGGGTGTCTCTGTTGCTTGTATGGAATGGAGTTGGGAAATAACACCAGAATGACCTTTTTTGAGTATCTTTTCCATGCGATGGGAACTAATGATATTAGGTGAACTGGCGGTGATGCCTTGGAACTTTTATTGGTGGCCCTCCTGGTCGAATTGCATGGTTAATTCCTTAAAATACATGAGAATGGGACCCAAATTCCTTAGCCAGTCTGCACTCAACACAATGTCACAACCACCCATGTCGATAGAAAACATATGTTATTTCAGGTGGTAGTCACCAATTTGGAGACACACATTTTCACAACACCTTCCACATTTCATGGAGCAACCATTGGCAATCATGATTTGGAAATTATTGACATCATGGATGTAGCAATGAGTTTCTTGGGCAATGCAGCGATGAATACAATTATGGGTGCATCCACTATCAACCAGAATGATGACCTTCCTATGCTTGATGTAACCAATTAGCTTGAGGGTTTCGGGAGCGGAGAAGCTAATGAGAGCATTGAGGGAAATGACTAGTTATACTATGGGAGGGTCTGAGGGAGGGGTTATGTCAGTGGCTCAGGTGACTCAGATACAAGGGGAGTTTCAACATTCTCTTTTGAAATATCCTCTGAGATGGACATAAAAATATTTTGTTCCTTACACTTGTGGCTCACGAAATATTTTTCATCACAATTATAACAAAGGCCTTTGAGTTGGCATTCAACCATTTCAGCCTTGGTCAATTTTTGGATCTTTTGTGGAGCGAAGGGAGTAGTGGGATTGACTGGATTAGTGTGAGGGATAAAGGAGGGTTTCCAGTTTTGAGAATATACAACCTTTTTTTCTTATTTATCTCTTTTAGTAGCCTCCACCCAACTATGAGGCCGAGCCATGAGGACATGGGCCCGAATCTCATCCTTGAGGCTAGTGATAAAACATTCTCGGAAAAAGGTATCAGACATGCCCTCTGTTCGAAAAGTTAGGTGCTCAAAGGCACCTATAAAGTCTTCAATTGTTCCTGATTGTTTCAACTTTGTCAAATGACCCAAATGGTTGGTGTCAGTGTCAAAGCATTCAGAAAGCTTTGGCACAAAGTGTGTCCAAGAAATATACCCTTGACAAGAAGTTTTTCTCCATTTCCACCATTGCCAACGTTCTTGATCTAGATGGATAACACCATACCAGATTTTGGCCAAGTCATCTGTAATGCCATATATAAAGAGAAATAATGTTCCATTTGGGTTACCTAACTAGTGGGATCCAAGCCATCAAATTTCGTCACATCGACCCATGGAAAGTGTAGGTCACATTGACAGTGATGGTGCTGAAAGTTATGGGAATGAAAGGAAGTTTCAGCTTCAGTATGTGGAGGTGGTTCAGAGGAAGGGTTATCTACAGGGATATGCAGCTTGGTCCAAAGCATCGAAAAGATAGATTCAATATGGGTTGTGAGGTCTTGTTTGATTTCCTCAATTGTGGACTACATGGTTGTATTGATGTCGACAACATTGGCACTGAGTTGTTTCACTTCTTGTTGGGTCTCGGTGAGATTAGATTGCAAGGTATTGAAGCGAGCTTCCAAGTCTTGGCTATGGGTATGGGCCATGATGACGAGGGAACCGAAAAGGGGCTGGTGGGGTCAATTTTTTTTTCCGAAAAATGATATGTATGAATGTGATAAGGGCAAATTGATGAATCCAATGGAATAGGTCTCAAATAATGGTGAAAAATTTTTCATAATTTTTTTTTATATATACACCTGCGAAGTTATACTCCGGTCTGAAGAATACTGCAGTGATGAAATACCCAAATTCTTAACCAGGAAGACATATGTAGTGATTTGGAAACTTGAATATAGTTGTGTGATAATAGATCTTCTCTATTTTATTTTTTTTAAGTTTCTGTCCCCAAGGGTTAGGTATTCAATGATTTGGAGGTTAAGGAATTTTGGCGCAAAGCAGTTTTAAAGATGATTTGATTTTCTATATTGTAACTTTATAATAGTAAAGAAATCCCGAGGATCTTCTGATCCCCAGGATGGCTTGATTTACTCATATTATTGTATATATGGAGGATAATAGATCCTGAAAGACAATTTAAGAATTGCATTCAAGTATTCAAAATCAGAGTTACTCTGCGCAAACAGTTTGTGAATGATGTACTAGCTATGAAGTTGATAAAATCTTTGATCGTTTTCACCATTTCTATATAATGAGTTTCTAGTAGTAGTTCTTCTAACGACCAAGGGCCTAGTCTAAAGGATCTATTGTTTCAGCTGTAATTATATCAGTTTGATTTCTATTTTATGATTCAATTCTCTTTTACAATAGTTAAGATGAATTCATAAGCATGTTAATGATTTCATATTGTTTTTCATACATAAGATAGACATTTCTCTTGAGTGTTAATGATTGTTGATTCCAATTTCCATTACTGAAATTTCCTGCTTGATAGTTCCTCGCGTTTTCACATATGTTGCTCCTTTTACTTAGATTCACACTTTTTGTTCCTTTCAAATAGATTACATTTTTCGTTCCTTTCAGTTAAAGTTACAATTGTTGTTTCTTTCCGTTCAGTTACAGGGGTTGTCCCTTTTGATTAGATTACAATTGTTGTTTCTTTCCATTAGATTAAATTGCTATTTCCTTTCCAGCAATTTGGTTCATAGTTAATAGTTAATTCTACAAGTCTTTTACTTAGATTCAATCGTTTCTTATTAGTTAAATGAATTCAGTAGATTAGCTAGTTATTTTTCATTCACAACATGTTAGTAATCAGATTTCAATTCTATTAAATAAGATCTTAGTCTTAGAAACTTTAAATGAACATTTGAGGAACTTGGTTGTGGATAAACTCAGGTTTTCTTTAGCCATGTTCTTTTAGCCCCTACAAGCTATCTACGTAGACTTTTCTGATGTTCTTGAGATAAAATACGGATCCTCAGGTTGATAAATTAATGTTAAACTAAGGTTGTTTTTAGGACATCTTTAGAGCCCAACGTTTTGGTGCCCTTGCCGGGGAGAATTTCAAAGGTAGCATATATTGTGTCTCTGGAGGACGAGGTATTGAAGACGGAAGGTAATAACCTACGTAAGCAATAAGTAATATGCTTATTCCAACGCCTACCTCCAGTTGACGCATTAAGAGGTTGCATAGGTGTTTATTTTTGAATTTCTTTTTGCATGAAGTGTGTATGACTAAGAAGAAAGATCTTGAAAAACCAAAACCCCCACCAAAAATTACCAAAGACCAGGGCCCGGTGCTCTCTGGGAGAAGTACTTTCATAGATGACATCATCCAAAAATCCAAATCTCAAGATTCAGTTAGACCTAAGAAAGGATCTACCCAAATCCCTCATGTAGCAGTCTCACCAACTACAGCCCACGCTGAGATTCACAGCAAAACTGAAGGGATTGAGAAAATATTTCAGAGAACATATCTTCCACCTCTCAACCCTTTAGAAGAGGGAAATTCTCATAATCTAGAGGGAGGAGAAGGAGAAACCAGTGGGGTTGCCAAGGCAGACCCTCACCACCCCCTGATCCTAAATCTCATGTGAAAGAAGAATGCATACTTGAAATCCCAGATAGATGGAGTGAAACCAAATCCCCTAGAGGATAAAATAATCAACCGCCTCGAATAGAACACTCGGATCAATAAATTCCTAAAGATTTTTGGCACATTTTTTATCAAATGGCACAACCAAATCAACAATATCCCCAGACTTCCACATTGGAATATTCGATAGTTGATCCAATTTCCAATGCCCCCATGAAGGCAATACCCCTACAAAACCTGCCAACCTTCCATGGATTGATCTCAGAATACCCAGATGCATTCTTATTCGAGTTTGATGTCCTATGTAGAGGGTATGATTACACCTCTGAACCCCAAAAATTAAAATTGTTCCCCTCCACTTTTAAAGGAGCAGCTCTACACTGGTTTATGGGATTAAGGGGCGGAACTATAAAATCATGGGATGCGATGAAACATCCCTTCTTGAAAAAATATCAGGAATATTGTAGAACCAGAGACCTAAAAGATGAAATCTTTCAAATGACTACAAAAGAAAGTGAATCATTAGAAGAATATGTTTAGAGATTTAAGTATAATTTATAAAGATCACCCTATGGTACATTACCAAGAGAAGTACTTAAAGAAACTCTGATTAAAGGTGTCAAGGATGAATGGGTAGAAACATTGAATCTAATGGGGAAGGGTGACATTTATCAAGAAACTCATGATAACATCATTCAATTGTGTATCATGTGCTCATGAGGAAGCATGTGGACCATATCAGGAATGCAAGCTTCCCTCACTAGAAATAACAATACTACCAGCAGGGGTGTTATGTGAGATGAGGTTGGTAATCTCTTAGAAAATATCAAAACAGATATTCTGAGCACTCTGACTACACAATTGGATGTATTGCAGGCCAAATAGAAAAAAACAAAAGGAGAACAGACTTTGGCCATATTTTTCCATAGATGTAGAAGAAAACATGGTCCAAGGGATTGTCCTTTGGATATGGTTTGGGTTTGTGCTATCTGTGCCAAGGATAATGACACGAAAAAATCCCCATCGCTCCCTAGACTGGAAGTTGTCTTCAAAGAAGCGGAAGAAGAGACATAACCATTATATCTGATGTCTCAGTGTCGTCAATGGTAGACCTGACCTCCAAATTAACTATAGGACCCTTCCTCCTTATTTTCCAGATAGTATAATCAGCAACAAAATTTTGGTAACGCATGGCAAGGTTAGTCATTACTAATCAGAACTGGCAGCCCCACCAATACCCACCTACAAATCCCACTTGGCCAAACCATCTCGCTGCAAATCCTGTCTAGCAGAATCAGCCAATTGCAAATTCTACCTGGACTAACTTGCAATACCCCACCTCATCCTGGAAAAACTCAAATAATCCCTACCCTTTTGAATGGTCCAACAAGACTACCAAAAATCCAAATTGGAACCAGAATTGGTAGCACTCCATGGGGATAATCAATCAACCCATGGGGATGGCCCCTCAAGCCCAACCCACATTGCAATCTCTACTCCAATTTCCCCAAAACCCTCAATCACAATTGTGCCCCCAACTACGATCCCAACCTCACCCAAATCTTAATAATAAATTGGCTCAACTTGTCCAAATTATGGAGAATGGGGAAGGGGAAACCAACTCGGTAGGGTGCAACGAACTCCAGTTGAGATCGGGGTGTGTAATCTCTCCTGAAGAAAATAATGTTTCCCAAGAGCAGGAGAATGAAAAAAAACCAGTAATAACACCCTCGAATTTGGTAATAATGGAAGAAATCGAGCAGGGGGGGAACATAGTCGAATTACAGGGCCCTGATAAGGATCCAACTCCTTCCCCTCCGTTCCCTGAAAGATTGATGATAGAAAAACCTGTCGTATATCCCAACTTCAACATTGTAGGGGAACTCAAGAATTTATATGTCAAGATTCCACTCCTGCATTCCCTACAAGATATTCCAATTTATGTGAAAACAATCAAGGAACTATGTGGGAGGAAGCCTGTTAGGAAAATAAAAAATTCAACATCAACAGTTCACGTAGTAGGAGCCTTGTCTGATCTAATTCTTGGCAGACAAGAACCAATCAAATATGCATATCCATGGAATCCCATAGTAACATTTTAGATCTAGGGTTTTTCTTTTCTAAATACACTAGTTGAGTTGGGAGCATCCATTAATATCTTGACTATGGAAACTTGCAATACCATGGGTTTTGACTCCTTCAAACCCACCCCAATTATGTTACAATTGGCAGATCAATCAGTGGTTTGACTAATTGGCACATTACATGATATAGAAATCTCAGTGGACTCTTGGGAATATCTGGCGGATTTCCTTATCATCAACACAAGAAGTGGACTTGAAGGGCATCCATTGATACTGGGAAGACCATGGATCAAAACAGTCGATACGTACATAGGATTCTGAATGAGTAATATGACAATTTCTACAGGAGGTGTCACAAAGAATCTCATCTTATATTCTCCTACCAAGCCAAGCCCGACTTTCATATATCCACAATTTCCACCACCACGGTATCCAGAAAAGGATCTACAAGCCCCTCTCATGCTGGAAGAATCCCTTAGAATTAAAAACCATCTAGAGGATTACGTAATCAGTGGGTTTATTAATATTCCATCCACCATGGGTAACCCAACATGCCAGATGCTCCAAGTTGTTGTAGACTGTGAAGCACAAGGAGACCCGCTGGAAGATTTAATGGAACAACAAATCCCAACTACAATTGTTCATAACAACAAAACCATTTATATTTCACTAGGGAGGTCTCTGAACATCAATGTCAATTTAGATGAGCAACAACAACAAAAGCTATTTCAAGTCCTCTCTAAACACTAGCAGGATTTTTCATGGGAGTATTTTGATATGAAAGGTATTGATCCACAACTCTGCACACACCACATTTATATTGAGAAAGACGCTCGACCTATCCGACAGTCACAGAGAAGACTGAATCCCCATCTCAAGGATATTTTTAAGGAAGAATTACAAAAGTTGTTGGACGTAGATTTAATATATCCTATCTCATATAGTCGATGGGTTTCCCCATTAGTGATCATCCCAAAGAAAAATGGGAAATGGTGAATTTGTGTTGACTACAGAGAACTTAACAAAGCCACTCAAAAGGATCATTTCCCCTTACCTTTCATCGATCAGGTCCTGGATACTTTGGCAGGAAAGAAATTATTTTCCTTCCTATACGGTTTTAGTGGCTACAATCAGATCCAGATTTCCCCAGAAGATCAAGATAAAACTACATTCGCATGCCCCTGGGGTACCTTTGCATACAGAGTGTTTCCATTTGGACTATGTAACTCTCCAACCACATTCCAAAGAGCCATCTTGAGCATATTCAACGACCTGATCAATGAAGGCCTTGAATTTTGTATGGATGATTTCACTCATTATGGCGACGACTTCGATCAAGCACTGAATAATCTAGAGAAGGTAGTAGAGCGGTGCATTGCTACCAGTTTATTTTTAAGCCATGAAAAATGTCACATGATGATGATAGAAGGTGTGGTACTAGGTCATTATATTTATGCAGATGGAATTAGAGTAGATCCAGAAAAAATAGAGGTAATCCAATCTACCTACACCACACACACAAACCGAGGTACATAGTTTCTTAGTGCTTCTGGATACTATCGTAGATTTATGGAAAATTTTGCAAGAACCACTACACCTTTACATGCTTTGACTGGTAATGTGGAGTTGCAGTGGTCTCACAAGTGTGATGTGGCATTTTCATGACTCAAGAAGCTAATCTCGATATCACTGGTGTTGAGGGGACCAAATTGGAAAATACCATTTCACATCTCCACTGATGCATCAAATATTGCTATAGGCATTGTCCTTGGACAGGAAGAAGACAAGAAACCCTATGTTATTTATTTCATTAGTAAGAATCTTATTCCAACTGAACTTAATTATACAGTAACAAAAAAAGACTTTTTAGTTATTATACATGCCATCAATCAATTTCGTCATTATATAACATGCTATCCAGTTATTGTGTATACTGATCATTCTGTTATTAGATATCTAGCTATTAATCCAATTATTAATGGACAGGTCACTCAGTGGTTATCACTATTGCAGGAATTTGACATCACCATCAAAGATCGACCTGGGGGAGAAAATCATGTCGCAGACTTCCTATCCCGCATACCTAAAACAAATGACTCTATAATAGTTGAAGATCAATTTCTAGATGAGCATCTATTTGTCATTACCACAAAGCCACCTTGGTACGCTGATGTGGAAAATTGTCTGGTAGCAGGAAGATTACCAACACATCTATCATCAAGGGAAAGAAAACTGTTCGTCCAGCATACCACAAGATTCGCTTGGATTAGTGGATATCTCTTCCACACAAGAGTTGATCTCTAGATCCACAGATGCGTATGAGATGACGAAATCTATGACATACTGAAAGTAGGACATGACGATCCCTGTGGTTGGCATTTTGCAGACCACAGGGTTGGACACAAAATTTTACATATGGGATACTATTGAACCTCAATATTCAGAGATGTGAAGAAATACATCCAGACCTACAACAGTTGTCAGTGGATGGGAAAACCAGGTCAGGCTGAAGAAATTCCATTGAAAGAACAAATAGTCACAGAACCATTTGAGAGATGTGCACTAGACTTCTGATTCGGATTTATGTAGGAACACAATGAAATACAGAAATACACATAAACGTAGAGATGCAGCGGAAATAAGACTTCATTTCATTAATAACGAATAACTGAAATATGCTTACAGACAGAATGGAAATAAACTAGCTAGGGCACTGGTAGCTTATCTCTGAGAAGAGATGTGGCTGCTACTCGCATCCGTGAGAAGATGATTACAATGAGGCTCTAGAGGCCTTTTTACAATAGAC
>ML790675.1:290281-323325 GCA_009831015.1 Picea engelmannii | reverse complement strand
ATAGGATCTCCTGCTCCCTCATATTTATTTTCTTCCCCCATGGGCGGTCGTCAGGGTTTGTGAGGCTGATCTTGCAAAGGTTCAACCAGATCGAGCCCCAACTCCTTATACCCCGATCTCGTTGGGGACATGCAAAGAAGGATCAAGAATGAGCAGACCTCTCTAATACCACTGATCCAGATTTATGTAGGAACACAATGAAATATAGAAATACACATAAACGCAGAGATGAAGCGGAAATAAGACTTCATTTCATTAATAACAAATGACTGAAATATGCTTACAGACAGAATGGAAATAAACTAGCTAGGGTGCTGGTAGCTTATCTCTGAGAAGAGATGTGGATGCTACTCACATCCATGAGAAGATGATTACAATGAGTCTCTAGAGGCCTTTTTACAATATAAGAGAACGCCAAAAGTCATAGACATCCAAAAACCTAACCCTAGGAGATGAAGCGCCAAAAGTCATGTGGGCCCCGTTTGGGTAAGTTAGTACATCAACTTCCTGGGGTCGTAACTTTTGCATACGATCTCCGTTTTAGGCATGTGATAGCTCATTGGAAAGGTATCGTCGAGGAGATTCATTTTGGGCACTCAATTATTCCTTAGAATATCATTGAGAACCTAGATCTCAAAAAACCTTCATTTAGGCCCTCAAAATGGCCCCGAAAGTTAAAACCTGCTAAAAATAGTAAATTGCCAAAATTGTCAGAAAACTGTTTTGAGCCAGTCTGAAAAGGTGGGTGGCCACCGATATCCACTTGGATCAACTTCATTGGCCCCTTCAATCCAAATTCAAATCAAAAGGCCTATATTCTAGTGGAAATGGACTACATGACCAAATGGGTAGAGGCAAAAGCCCTACCAAATGCAACAGAAGAGGTAGTCATAAAATTCCTTTTCAAATTATTTGTATGCTATGGACTACCCCGGGAAGTAATCACTGATGGGGGGTCACAATTTACAGCCCGTATAATCATGACCACGCTGGAAAAATGTCATATTAAACACAGGGTTACTTATCCATACCATCCATATGAAAACGAGAAAGTAGAAAGAACAAATAAGGTCTTGGAGGCAATATTGACAAATATTGTCTCAAAAAACAAACAGAATTGGGCTACTAAGCTCACAAATGCCTTATGGTCTTATCGCACAACATGGCGTAAAACCACTAGCTACTCTCCTTATCACCTAGTCTATGGTAAAGAACCCATCTTCCCAATCGAGTTTGATATTAATACCCTAAGGATGGCCCAGGAAATTGGACTAGATCTAATAGAGGCACATAAACAACGCCTTCAAAAAATCAACGAATTGGATGAAGCACGTCTATCTGTTATAGAGCACACAACTGTTATTCAGAAATAGAGAGCGACTTGGCATGACAAGCATATCAAGAAGAAATCATTCAATAAGGGTGATTGGGCGCTTCTCTATGACTCTAGATTTCAATATTTTCTGGGAAAATTACAGACACGGTGGTCGGGACCATATGAAATTGAGGAAATCCATGATAATGGCATGGTTACTTTAAGCACCTCGATGTGTCTGGATCTCCATTTTTGGTTAATGGGCACCGACTATGACTTTACCATCATCCGCCTTCAAAAGAATCTTTCTACGAGGAAGTAAGTAAGTATCCTACCATTCAAATTTTGGTTGGCTGGGAAGGTAACCTAGCCACCCCAACTCCATAAATGATGAATTTTGTTGACACTGTACATACTATATATAGTTTTTGTAGATTTCATTAAGTGTTAGTTTTTCTTTTTCTTTTCGTTTTTTGAGAAATAGGGAGGATAATTGTAATCAACACAATTATCACTCTTTTTTGTGCCAAACGCTTTCTTTATCTTATCACGTCAACCCATTCTTTCACAGAAAAATGAATATGTCATGCTCCGCAGCAATAATCAGGCAACCATAATGAACTCATGACATCAAAATACCATCCCATACTCGATTATGAAATAAACTAACCCATACTAACTGAATGAATTTAGTTGATGACTAATCAACCTTAGATTAAACAAAAGAAAAATATTTCCATGGGGAATTTTCCAAAATGGTTAAAAATTAACAAATATCATTCATTTGAAAGGAACAACTGTTGTTCCTTCACACAATTGTTGTTCATTTGAAAGGAACAATTGTTGTTCCTTCACGCGATTGTTTTTCATTTGAAAGGAACAACTGTTGTTCCTTCTCATGATTGTTGTTCCTTTTAGTATCGTTGTTTTTTATTTGAAAGGAACAAATGATGTTCCCTTCGCACAACTTGTTGTTCCTTTCAAAGGAACAACTACTTCTCCTTCTGCGTTCTTCCTTATTGTCGTTCATTTCTATCATTGTTGTTAAAACGCTAGCCATTCCTTTGCAGTACGACTTTCACTAAATAATTTTCACTAGCACTATTTCTAATTGG
Organism: Picea engelmannii; assembly: GCA_009831015.1. Taxonomy (NCBI): domain Eukaryota; kingdom Viridiplantae; phylum Streptophyta; class Pinopsida; order Pinales; family Pinaceae; genus Picea; species Picea engelmannii. Next base: position 320,895 of record ML790675.1, on the reverse strand, counting down.
CATCATAACGACTTGTCGTTATTTCATGGACTATCTCTCATATCTTATCAAATTGTTTTTGGATTAATTTCTTTGAAATATCTTAAAACTTGTTCATAACCAGTAACCACCATAATTCGTTTCCTTTCCCTATATACATACAATATAATTAAATGATAATTTTCCCTCATATTATAATAAGGAGGCTTCAACATACTTTTACTTGGCATCCTTACACTTCTTTACGCCATCCCTTACTCTTAAGGAGTAGTTGAGCCTCCCTTAATAGAGTCCTTATATATATATACTTCTCCCACAAAGAATAGGGGCCCTCATCATGAGCCAAGCTACCATGATCATAGGATAATAATGTAAGTGACATTCCCACTATGGCTACCACACCAGGGAAATGGCCTTTGACATTATATTTGTCAAAGGACAAGGGGTATCATCCTGAGCTGGCTTGTTCACTTAAGTTACAATCTAGTGAGTGGCATTATCATCATCTAGATACCAAACCATGATAGTGGTTTTGTCAGGAAAAGACAATTTAAATATTTATTAAGGACACAGACTCATCTATGGGTTAAAAAGTAACCCTGTCGAGGCTATGGACACCTGCTGGAAGCAATGGCTCTGCCTGTGGTATGGAAGTTTACCTTAAAAACACCAAGTTTTTGTGTGTCTCTAGATTTCCTTTACTCAATAAACATGGCTATCATTTCGGTTATATTCAATAAACTCGGGAAAAGTAAAAACATTATGATATGTGGAATATTTTAAAAAAAAATGAACAGATTTAATTTATTCGCTTTATTTATCCTTAAAAACATTTTGAGTATAGGTATAAACAAATTTGAATTTCCCACGAGAAACGAACTATCATTTAATGATTATTGTTAATATTCTTTTTGAAAATTGTACATGATTGGTCCCCATCGACAGCGATAATGCAATTATTACCTCACCAGAAATACCTACACTCATTACTTTCACCTACGTTGATGGTCGAGGTCGACCTCTACAATAATGAGGGGAGTAGATGTTCGACACTTTTTTCGATAAGATTGTAATGATGATAATAAATGGAAAACCCACATTTTTATACACTCGCCGTCCTATGATATTTTCTATTTTTGGTAATATTTCCTCCAAGATGGTCTAACCAAGTATGCAACCTAGAATGATAATCGTTCTCATTTTCTCACAGAACGATGGGTGTCTGAAGTGTGCGCAAGGAACCAACATTACTACAGGTAACTGAGCAGGACAAAGAAGTTCTACACCACCTGGAGTGGACAAAGTATTTCAACCAGTTGCAAGGCTATGATACGAACATCACGCTTGAATTCTTTCAGAATTTGAAGGGAGAAATCTCCATGGTTCGAGATATACGAATTCCAGTTACTTCGAAAATCATAGCAGAGGTTACAGGTCTCCCTAGATCATGCATTCAATGGACAGGAAGATATACAACGCTCAAATAAGTTGTAGAATCCTTCGTAGACCCTGGAGAGGAATTGGATAAAAAAGGAAAGGGGCTTAACCCCAACACCCTCGGTGAACCATGGAAAGAACTGGAAGGAGTAATTCAGAGGTACATCACATGTGATGGGTGATATGATGTAATCTGACCACACAACCTCAAACTGCTAGAAATACTCAAACAAAGGTTAGTAATCAATCTACCTTTTTTTCTAAATTCCATGTTACATGAGGTTGTCGTCAGAACACAGAAGTCCAAGGATCCTGTTACTATCATCAACCACCATGGATCAGTTAAAATAATAGTAAGTAATTCCCCGAGGCAAACACAATTAACCTGGGGGGATCTTACTGGTACCAATAGACCTCTGCAACTGGAACAACCTAAATTATACCATGAAAATCCATCATAGGAAATTGAAGAGATATAGGAATGGGAGACCACTACCCAAACAGAAGTTCCACCTCCTCAACCCGAAGTTGAGGCAAACTTTGTCCAAATTATAGAGGCTCAAACCTCGCAAAAAGAGACTCAGACCTCACAGACAGAGGCTTAGACTAGAAGCTCAAACCTCACAAGAAGGGGCACTAACCAGAAAGAGAAAAAGAGAAATGGTTGCTCCTAAATCCCCCATTGAGAGAACGAGGAGAAGCAGACGAACAAGAAACCCTGAAGAAATCCAGGACACAACAAAATATCCTAAAGAAATTCAGAACATAACAGGGCATCCCTTATAGGAAAATTCCCAAGATACTGATAATATAGAACAAACTTCATAGGGAAATAGTCAAGAAGACACTCAGCCATCATTAGAGCATATGACAACACAATTTTTTAAAAGCTATGAGGTAGAAATATCTCAGGTTTTAGGGAGATTAGGGGCCTCAACTGACAGAGATAAATCAAAATAATAGCAAGAATGAGCCTCTTCTTCAAATCTTGCTGAAAATTTCCCTAATTTTGAAATGTCATTCCCAGAGGACACAACACATGAAGAACCTCACCCTGAGGCAAGAATCCCTCTTGAATAGAAAAAACACTTGGAAGGAACATAAGAACAACTACATGCTGATCAGAATGAACAAGACCTTGATACCCCTCACAAACATAAAACAGGCAAAAGTGATAAGAGAATTAGAAAGCTGAAAAAGGAGAACAAGTTGTTAAAGAGAAAGGCTAAAAAAAGTTGAAGCATTAAAATTGAAGATTGGGAAACTTAGAATTTTTTTTAAAGAATTGAGGAAGTAGATAGAAAACGAAGATAAGGCCCACCAAAGAAAGAAAAACAAAAGGCTTGGAGTGCAAGGAAGAAACTCTCTTCCTAAAAGAGAAGTCACTACAAACTTTGTGGGAACACAGACAAACCCTTAAGAGATAACAGTAAAGGATGCAATAGCTCATAATGAGAAAGTAATTCCTTTAGAAACTGTTGATGCTGAGGTACAGACAGATACCCTAGTCTCAAAGGAAATAGCTCAATCCCTCAAGAAAGATGCCACCATTAGGAGATTGGAGGAAGAATTGATACACTCCCAACAAAGCTTGATTCAAAGTAGAAATGAATTGATGACTATGGCATAACATCAATCATTTCAATCTTAGGAACAAAATGCTATCGTTGATAGACTGGAATCATATCTTATACAAGCCCAACAAGAATTAAATCAATCTAAAGATGAGATGGGCCCTATAGAAGAATATCAAGCAACTCAGTCTTGGGAATAGGATGTTATTATTGGTAGGCTAAAGGAAGAGTTGGTACAAGCACGACAAACATTGACTCAATCCACATAATAAATGATCACTAGGTTTGAACATCAAAAGGTTGTTAAACAACTAAAGGATATGTCAGCAACAGAAAGTGAAACATATGTTGAGCTCACTAGAGCCCAAGAGAAGATTAATAAAATGCAAAGTCGATTTGAAAAAGATTTGGAGCAAATCAAGGAGATTTGTGATGTTTACTCTGATGCAATTAACTGTAGAGCCCCTGCCACCAATTATACCCTATTCTCATTGGAATGCTACCTTTTGTTAAGGCTAAAATCCATCATAGTAGGTAAGACAATTACATTTTCCACTATCCTTGAGTTCATTTCATGTTTTAGAGAGCATGAAGAGAAACTACAATACTTTCTATGTGAATTATACTTCCATAATTTCATTTTGGAAGATGACAGGAAAAATAACCTTGGTCCCTTTATTGGAGACATTAAGTTCCAGGTATTCTTGTCCTTCACTAAGAACCAAGTTAGATGGGGCAAGGCTCAGAAGAATTTTATAAAGATGGAAACAAGGTTAGATCTGTGGATCAGAGGAGATCCTATAAATTCCTTTCCAGCCATTATGAAACATAAAACCTTTATGAAAAGGATGGAGGTCAAAGATTCTATAGCCCCCATACATCGACAGGTTATCCATTCAGGCATCATATACTTTAGATAACTCAAAGAAGAAGCTCGTGTTTCTTCTAAGGTGAGGTGGGATGCATCCTCCAATGAAGTCAAAATTAGGGATCCCTTTAGGTTCAGGAATTTCTTTGCAACTACCTACAAAGTGTAAAGGTATTCTAGAATTCTCCTAGAGGAAGTACCTGCTTGGATTGGGTGCAATTGTAATCCCCCTATCCTCTGTTTTCCTCCAAAAAGTTGCTAGAAGGATTATCAAATTAACAATAAAAGGGAAGATGTTTCTTTTGAAGAGCTCAAAATAAGTAATGGGTTCAGGAGACTTGGTGAACCAACTTTCCCTCCTTACAACATCATTGTTTTACATGTAATATCTCAACTTGCATGAGGACATGCAAGAAGGTAAGCTGGGGGGTATGTTGGGTTATGAAAAGTTACAAAGATCCTCCTTATACTCATAGTTCATGATACAATCTTGATTGACTTTTCTGTTAATTAGGGATAAATATGATAGAAAATGATTAATATGTATTCTAGTGATATTATTGAATTTATGTTGAATAGATTCTAAAATACGATTGGAATCATTTGATTCTGTTACAGGATTGGATAAATATTGTCAAAACCAAAATGGAAAAGGAGATCTTGAAGATGCGTGAGCTATTGGAGGTTAAGGAATTTTGGCGCAAAGCAGTTTTAGAGATGATTTGATTTTCTATATTGTAACTTTATAATAGTAAATAAATCCTGAGGATATTCCGATCCTCAGGATGGCTTGATTTACTTAGATTATTTTATATATAGAGGATAATAGATCCTGAAAGACAATCCAAGAATTGTGTTCAAGTATTTAGACTCAGAGTTACTCTGTGCAAGCAGTTTTTGTGAATGATGTACTAGCTATGAAGTTAATAAACTCTTTGATCATTTTCACCATTTCTACATACCGAGTTTCTAGTAGCAGTGCTTCTAAAGACCAAGGGTCCAATCTAAAGGAGCTATTGTTTCAACTGTAATTGTATCAGTTTGATTCATGTTTTATGATTCAATTCTCTTTTACAATAGTTAAGACAAATGCATAAGAGTGCTAATGATTTCATATTGTTTTGCATACAGAAGATAGACATTTCTCTTGAGTGTTAATGATTGTTGATTCCAATTTCCATTACTGAAGTTTGTTGCTTGATAGTTCCTCATGTTTTCACATACATTGTTCCTTTTAATTAGATTCGCACTTATTGTTCCTTTCAAATAGATTACATTTGTTGTTCCTTTCAGTTAAAGTTACAATTGTTGTTCCTTTCCATTAAGTTATAGTTGTTGTCCCTTTTGATTAGATTACAATTGTTGTTTATTTCCATTAGATTAAATTGTTATTTCCTTTCCAACAATTTGATTCATAGTTATTAGTTAATTCTGCAAGTCTTTTACTTAGATTCAATCGTTGCTTCTTAGTTAAATGAATTCAGTAGATTAGCTAGTTCCTTTTCATCCACAACATGTTAGTAATCAGATTTAGATTATGTTAAATAAGAACATAGTCTTAGAATCTTTAAATGAACATTTGAGGAACTTGATTGTGGATAAACTTAGGTTTTCTTTAGCTACGTGATTTTAGTCTCTAGAAGCTATCTACATAGACTTTGCTGATGTTCTTGAGATAAAAGATGGATCCTCAGGTTGATAAATTAATGTTAAACTAAGGTTGTTTTTAGTACATCTTTAGAGCCCAACATACTCCACATCAAAAGGGAGTAGTTGAGAGACAAAATAGATCAGTTTAGCAGATGGAAAGATCAATGATGAATGAAAGAAATATTGCTCAAACATATTGGGTAGAAGAAATTCATACAGCTATACATATTCTTAACAAATCTCTTCTCAGACCACAAAGTGACAAGACTCCTTATGAACTATGGTTTGGAAGGCTTGCTTCAATCAAGCATTTTAAAGTCTTTGGGAGTAAGTGTTATATCAAGAACAATGATGAAAATATTGGAAAATATGATGACAAGGATGATGAAGGTATCTTATTAGGGTATGCTACAAATAGTAAAGGATATAGATTCTATAATAAGAGGCTGCATAAATTGGTTGATTGTATTGACATAAAATTTGATGAAGAAATCTCGGTACGAGATGTAAGTAGTGTTGAATCAACAACATATGATATAGTTGAAGTTAAAGATGAACAGGTCCAATAATTAGAAAGAGAAGAATCTGAGTCATATGAAGATACAAATACTCAGGAAGACTCAAATCAACAGAAAACATCAAATCCTCCCTCCAGAATTACTCAAAAGAATCATCTTGCAAGTCATATCATTGGTGAGAAAGACAAAGGTGTACAAACCTAGAGAAGGATAATCAAAGACACTGAGCAATCACATATATCATTCATATCCATGGTGGAACCCAAGAAATTTAATGAAGCCGGTAAAGATGTAAATTGGTTAAAATCAATGAATGAGGAACTAGATCAAATTAAGAAGAACAATACTTGGGAGATTGTTCCTAGACCTACAGAGAAAAATGTAATTGGCACCAAATGGGTGTTTAATAATAAAATGAATGAAGAAGGAAAACTTGTTAGGAATAAAGCCAGATTGGTCTATAAGGGGTATGCACAAGTTGAAGGACAGGATTTTGATGAAACCTTTGTACCAGTGGCAAGATTGGAAGCCATCGGAATATTTCTTACCTATGCATGTCATAATAACTTTAAAGTATATCATATGGATGTTAATTCATCATTTCTTAATGGAGATATGGAAGAAGATGTATATGTAGAGTAGCCTAAAGGATTTTCACTGACAGATAATCCTGCCTATGTCTGTAAGTTGAAAAAGGCATTATATGGACTGAAACAGGCACCACGATCCTAGTATTATAGACTGGACAAATTTCTACAGGACAAAGTGTTCAAGAAAGGTATCATTGACAATAATCTATACATTAAGTCTAAAGGTGATGATTTATTAGTTGTCTTGGTTTATGTACATGCCATTATTTTTGGATGTACCAATGACCCTTCAGTTTAGTGGTTTTCTAATTCTATGCAAACTAAGTTTGAGATGTCCTTGATAGGAGAACTGTCATATTTTCTTGGTTTACAAATCAATTAGAGTTCCGCAGGTCTATTTATCTCTCAAGAAAAATATTTGGAAGAGATGGTGAAGAAGTTTCAGATGGAACATTCCTCTCCTTTTAGTACACCTATGGTGGTTGGTTTCAAGTTTAGTAAATATGATATTTCACCTGACGTTGATCAAAGAACATATCGATCAATGATAGGAAGTCTTTTTTACATCACAGCATCATGTCCTGATATAATGCAAGTTGTTGGAATGGTAGGTCATTATCAATGTGCTCCTAAACAAATTCATTTAGCAATTGTCAAAATGATATTCAAATATTTGAAGGGTACAATGAATTATGGTCTCTGGTATCCTGGAACTCAGAATTTTCAATTAAATGCATATTCAGATGTTGATTGGGAAAATTGTTTGGATGAGAGAAAGAGCACTAGTGGAGGTGCATTCTTCTTAGGTGATTTTTTAGTAGCATGGCTTAGTAAGAAGCAGGGATCCATTTCATTATCAACTAGAGAGGTAGATTACATTGATGCTACTACTTGTTGCACTCAGATCTTATGGATGATACAAACTCTTGAAGATTTGAAGGTAACTTATATCGATCCCATTCCACTTTCCTATGATAACACCAGTGCCATTAGTGTCTCAAAGAATCTTTTTCTCCATTCAAAGACTAACCATATACCAATAAAGTAGCATTTTATCAAAGAGCAAGTTACAAATAGAGTTGTTCAGCTGAATTATATTCCTTCCATAGAACAGATAGTTGATATCTCCACTAAACCGCTTGCAAAAGCTCAGTTTGAGTACCTACACCAGAAGTTGGGCATGATCATGTTATCAAGTTAAAACAGTCTATCTAATTAGGGGGACATTGATTGTTTTATCTTTGTTTAGAAGGAGAACATAGTAACTCTCAGTTTTCTTTAACATTGATGTCAAAGGGGGAGAAAAGGTGTGGTATGGATGCTATTGTTGGAGGTATAAACATAATAGTGCAACCTTTCAGGGTTGCCATCAATTCCAAAGGGGGAGATTGTTGGCATGTTTTTTAGGAAGAGTGTGCTTGTCATTGATGGAATGAACAAAAACAACGACGTAAAACAGGATAAGTTGAAATATATGAGATCTCAATCATCTAAATTTTCGTTAGCCGTCGAAAAAAATAATGTGAAGGATAGGATAAACGAGGCATAAGGTTTGAGAATTCGATTATCCAAATCTTCGTCAACCATCGGATCAAATTAAGTGGAAGGATAGGATAAGCAAAGATGGAGGGTCATTGGATTTAAAGCCAAGGAAAATAAGCATCGGAGATAGATCGAGTCGCTGATATAATATCATGATCAACGAACAACATTTGTCTCGCGTCTAAATATGTGAGGAGGTTATGCTCCGGAAAAATCTCACTTCAATATTTTTCAGTTTAAGATTTGAAATTCCTGAAGACTGGAGAGCCAGAGAGCCAAAATACATTCTCGACTTCCAGATCATCCAAAGTAGATCTCATTCATCATATAGTCCGAAGAATATCTCAAGCGTCATATCGTCCAAAGTGAATCTGGGTCGTCTGATCCAGAAAAGATGTGGTGTAAAACTGTGGACTTCGGGTAAAGACTTGAGGTAAGCCTAAACCATCTGATTCGAGAGGACACATGGTAGTAACCAACATACTTTGAGGGGAATTGAATTTTGATACTTGATATTTCAAAAGTCCAGAGACCCGAATGATATCTCGATCATTGAATCGAGAAAGGGGCCGCAGAACCGTTGATCTAGTTGAAAGGTCAAATTCCCAAAGTGGAGGCAGAGTCATCAATTGATAAGTATAGGTATCCATAGATCATCGACTCCAGAATATTGGCATACGAGAGAAAGAAGGGTTTGAGGTTTGAAACTCACAAAGCCCAGATCATGAAATAAATCACAACCATTGATTTAGGAAGGTTAGATATGATCCACAGATCATGAAAAAAAAATCTAAACCATCATTCAGGAGCACCATCAATATCTTGAGATCGATGGTCCCATTGCATTGCGTGGATTGAAGGTACGAGAAATTTAAAAAGTAAAGGGAGGGACGCAATCAAAACCATGGTTTTGGAGAAAGGACACGTGGAGGCTCAAGGTAAATTGTGGGGTGAAACTTAGTTTGATCTCAAACTACCTTTGGTTGTGTCTGCAATCACATGGCCACATGATATCATTGCCCAAGGTCACATCGGCAAAAGATAAGGGAAGGAGATAGCATTGCTAGGCTCCACATTGGATATTACACGTTGAAAAGTTAAAAATCCTCTGCGTGTATAATCAAATGACATTGATCAAACATAATCTGATCGAAGGGTTTTTGTTTCACTTTGTGGCTTCTTGATCAGTTATGATTTAGTTACACTAACTGAATCATTGTTCTGGGGCATTGGAATCATTATTCGTGAGCGTTTTTTTATTGTTGACCTAGGAATTGGAGATTTGGAGTGTAGTAGATGATGAGGGCATGAATAAATGAAAATTTGCATGACAGGGTGAGGTTGTTATTTCTCTATAAAAGTAGTTGAACTATACGCAATGGAAATCACAACATGAACTGAGGGAGAAAATGCAGAGATGAAGAACATAAGATGGTCAGAATAGAAATGGTGAAAAGAACAAACTGTATGAGAACTTAAGATCATGAGAAGAACAAAGGAAGAGCAGATGGAAAGCGACAGCAAGTGGAGACAAGAATGAAGAGATAGAAGTAGAGAAAAATTGCATAATAGAGAAGAAGTGGTAAGCATTGAAATGTTTGTATTGTTGTAAGGTACTATTATTCAAGTAAATTTTTATATTCATGGTGGTAGGGTGCTGCTAGGGAGGATTGTGGTCCTCTGTTATTCAAGATGGTTCTTGAATACTGTGATTTGTCGCTTCCATCTAGTTGTGGCTAGATAATAGGGTGTCAAGGTGGTGCTAGGGAAAACAAAGAGTTTTATGTGTGGAAGTTGGCTCTTGTATAAGTGGAAGTAGGTGCTTCCATCCAGTTGGTGTTGGAGATCATAAGGAGAAAATATCCTTCTTTCTAGTAGGTGCTAGAGAATCTTGAAGGTTGGTGCTCTCAACAAGTTGCAACTTGTTAAAGAAGAGGTTGTAGCCTCATTTTGAGTTAGTTCTCAAAGATTAATGATGTACAGAACATAAAAGACTACCTATCATTCTAAGAAGAAGATGTTTTCTCCTTTTATGGGTTTCCTCATGAATATGTGTCTCTGTGTATAACATATGTGTGATTGATGTTTACTATTTCTATTGTTGATGACTTTCATAATATTTATGATCACTTAGGGAATATTAATAATAGATTAATAGATATACAATTGTTTAAGCACAATAACAATTAATTTACCCCCCCTCCCCTCTCAGTTGTCTTAGTAATTTCAACACTTTTTCAGTGGAGGTTTTCTCCTCTGTGGAAGAGGAATTATCAGATCCCTTTAGTTTATCAACCTTCTTAGACTTGGAATATTTCTTATAATGCCCTGATTTACCACACTTCAAGCATTTCCTCAATGATTTTTCTGGAGACATGTCCCCCCCGAAGACTTACCAGGATTCCTTTCTTAGGTACGACCTCTTACAAATAAATCATATGTTCTTTGACCATCTATGATTTTCCAACTCATCTCTTCAGATAACAAGGATGAAACTACATCCTCATACTCCAATGTAGATTGAGTGGTACTACCAATTTTTACAACCAAATTATCCCAAGAGTCTGGCAAAGAACATAACAAAGTAATACACTTATCTTCTTCTGCACTTGCAATATTAACAAAGCCAAGTTGACTTACCAGTGTATTGAAGGAATTCAGATGTTCTTTCACAGAATCTGTATCTTCCATCCTAAGATGACACAACTTATTTGAAGAAACAACTTGTTTACCAGGGACTTCGATTGATACAAATTCCCTAACTTATCCCATATTTCCTTGGTTGTAGATTCTCCTGAGATATTCAACAACACTAAATCTTCCAGAAAGATTCAAATAGTACTCCTTTCTCTTCTATCCAAATTCTCCCAATGATCTGAAAATATGGGGCTGACTTGTTTTTCTATGCAAGCACCCTCTACTCCATTAAAAAAAACTGCAAGACCTTGCTCAATGTCTTAGTTGTGCAAGAAGATTTATGTGTCAAGTTAAGGCTTTTCTTATGTGTTTATTTGTGAGGTTATTTTAAAAGGTTAAATTTTTTTTAAATAAATACAACAACAACATAACATGCATCAAAATATAACCAGCAACTCACAATAATAAGAACATGATAAAGGAGTTCACTCCCAACTGGGCTACATCTCCTTGAGCCTCCATCAATGGACTAGGATTTCTAGTATTAGTTTGTCAAAGATTCTTTTACAATCTTCTTCTCAACTCCAATGGATTTATTTACTATACCATTAGGTTCAAAATACATAAAAACCCCAAAAATGACTATTGGATCTCTGAAAACAGACCATGGCTCATCCGAGAATGACCTCTTCTATTGGTTGCCTTAAGCTTCCCTGAGCTTCATTGTGGAAAAAATACATGTAAAAGTCCTAAAATGGATCTCAAACCTGTCCCAATGTGTTCAGAGCATAACAATTAGTCAATAATGACTATTCAGTCACATACAATAGACTTGGGCTCATTTGAGCATGGCCTCCTTCAATGGTGGCCCTAAGCTCCCTAGAGCTCCTGAAACTTCAAGGTAAAAATAACTTGAAAAATAAGTCTCCAAATGGATTTGAAAACTATGCCAATGGATTCCAAACATCCAAAAACCCCTAGCTGGGATTTTTCAGCACCTCATTTGGCCAAAAGATGAAGAAGTTAGGCCTCAAGCCATTTTCCTCCTTCAAGCTTGTTGTCTCTGGTTCGCCATTTCACACCTTCTGTGTGAGTAAACTGGATTATGGACCTTTCCCGTGCCTAAACCTAGCACACACATTGTTCCTGTGAAATGCAAAAAATTGTAGAACGATTAGGGAACCTAGCCCCCAAACTACGAAGGTGTTGGGCGCATGGGGGGCCATATGGACATGTCCCAGCACAAGAAAAGGGCTTCATTTGCATGTTCGTTGTGGTTGTGACATGTGGCGAGGTGTGTGGGTGAAAAATTGTTTGAAATGAACGTGCCAAAATTGTGTGTCCAGGTCACATGGTTAAAGTGTATGCGACCGGGGGCTAGGGCTAAGCCCCAGCCCGGACCCACACCAAGCTTACAATAAAACGAATTTAAATATATGTGGAAACATATATGTAATAAGAAACAAAGTATGGTGCACCATTTGGGTGGCCTTTGCTAAGACGTTTCATTGTGTGTGGAGGTCCGGGGTCCAAATCCCATAGACTCCATAAAATTTTACACACCATAACCAAGGTGCCAAGTGGCAGCCCATGCCTAGGCCACGTGGCACCATACAATTGGAAAACAATATGCCAAATTTCAAAAGATGATTCATCCATGCATCTGCCAAAAAAATTATTTCCATGTCACCACTTTCCACGTCAGCACTGCCACGTGTGAGGTACGACCCTACCACGTCATCACCTATACAGACTATACAATCAACAATTTTTTTTTCCTATTTGGAAAATAAAACAGAACACAATATCTCACTCATCTAATGTATGTTTGATCATGTTCGAAGTGCATTGGGTTCATGACGTCGAGGCTTACGCTCCTGTTCGTTTTGAAGATATTCTGAACACTTTCATTTTGGGGGTAAAATTTGACCCCTGGTCCAGATTTTGATCACATCTTCCCACTGAAAGGCTTTTGGACCCACAAAAGCTAATGATTATCTTATGCTTCAGTACTCTTATGCTTCCAACTTCTATCAACTGATTCTACTTGAAAAGTTATTTTGGCAATCACATGGGTACCTTGACATGCCTTGCACTGCAACTAACTATGTCCCTCAACCACTATTCTTTGGTTGTTGTTGACCCACTGTTCTCTTTGTGCTTGGAAATCTGTTAGCCTTCCTACTAATGATCAAGTACCTCTTGTGAACTCTTTAGCGCTAACACAATCCGCTCTACAATGGCTGCCAAAAAAAACTTTCCTACGATATCTTGTCACAAACCAAGAAAACCATCAATCTTGAAAACAAATTTTATACAACACTGAAAATGATGCTAACCAAATCTTTCGCTCTTCAAGAAAACAGTCACATATTGTACTTCATCAAAGTACATGGATTTTTCCTGCATCTTGGTGTACTCAATATTGACTTACAAGCCAACAAACACCATCGACTAAAAAATAAGTCGAAAAAAATGAACGACACAACATAGTCGTCAAGACAACATCGACACAAGTCGAGACTCATTTGAAACGCATCGACATTCCCAAAGACAAGTCGACATTCATGATACACAACCATGTTACTTTCATGAGTCACTCAATGAAACTATCATCAAGTTCATTATTTACACACATACAAAAACACATGCATGTGCATAGCTCTTCAACTCTCCTTCAAGTACAAACATAAGTTCATAAACCCAAAAACATGTGGGTACATAAGAGCTGAAAATGAAAAAGATATAAATGGCTACAACAAGTGAGTATCATACCCCTCTTTTACATCCTCTTGGCGAAGTTGTGTAACAACAAGAATGCCTTCAAATGAATTGCATTCACATGCAAACTTGCATCATACAAGTTATGATAAACTGCTGCAACTTGTCAAACTTTCAACAGAAATGCATACATAAGTCTGAAAAGTGCATCTACAAACAAAGAAATGCAAGCCTTACTTGTTCAAGAAATCTAACCATTTCTTACCAAGACATTTCAATGGTGACTTATTCTACTAAAAATCGTCTTCTTGTGAATCATCTTGACTCACATCGATGATGGAATCTCCTCTTCCATTCTTCCTAGTCTCTTTATCCATCTACTTCTTGTGTTGTGGATGAGTGGTTGGATGCAATGTCCAACATTGTCCAATGAGATGACCTCTCTTCTGGCAGTGAGTGCAAATATTTTGCATCTTCTTTTCAAGTTGCCTTTGCTTGGAAAGTTTCCTAAATGTGGTCAATATTTTCCAACATTTTGAAAAATGATGGTTATCTAAACCAAAATATTTACATGGACTTTTTCTGCCATTTTTATATGCAAATTTACCATGCTTAACATAATCAAAAGCAGCTGAATTATAGGCAAAAATTTACCTTGAACAATCACCTTTATCGCCTTCTTGAGGAGGTGAATTTGAAGAGTTAATATCTCTCTTTTTAATACCAACAAAAGTTTTCTTGTCCTCATGGGTGTCACAACTCTTTTTCTTTACACATTTGCATTCATATTGAATGCATACTTTGCATTCTTGAGGGATTGAACTTGCAACAAAAGTTCTTGAACATTCACCTTTATCGCCTTCTTGAGGAGGTGAATTTGAAGAGTTACTAGCTTTCTTTTGAAGACCAAAATTTTTTTTCTTGTCCTCATGGCTATCACAACTCTCTTGTTTCACACATTTTCATTCATCTTGAACACATACTTTGCATGCTTGAGGGATTGAACTTGCAACAAAAGTTGTTATTGGAATTGTTTCCCTTGTCTCCTCAACTTTGGAATATGCTTCCATCTTTTTGTTCATATCCAAGACCCCTATACTTGGGCCTCTCCTCAACAACAATAGGCTCCACAATTCCTTGTGCATTCTTACCTAACCCTCCACCTTCATAGCCCATTTTTAACAATAAGTTGGACCCTATTCCTCTAGTGTGATTTTCAAAAACACCAAAGCATTCATCTTGAGAGGAATTTGAAGAAAAAATAGCATTACATACCTCATTTTCATGCATGTACTTGGTAAGGGTTTCCTTTGCCTCATGGAGTTGAGTCTCCATCTCATGCAACTTTTCAAGAAGCTGGTGCTTCTCCTCCTTCATGGCCATTAACTGCTCTTGAAGGACAATGCTCTCCTTTCTATCTTCCCACATCTCTTGCACCACATCTCTCATGGTTAGAAACTCCTCCAACATCTCTTTTTCAAAGAAATTGGATAATTAAGATGTATGATAACTCTTACTTTTTGAAGCTTCCTCCATCTTTGCAAGATATCAAACTTCAACACAAAACTTGCACAATAATACCAACAACTAAATCTCTAACTATCAATGGAAATCACATGAGAAAAACTATGCTCTAATACCACCTTATATGAAAATAGTGGGCTGACTTATTTTTCTATGCAAGCACCCTCTACTCCATTAAAAAAAACTTTAGGACCTTGCTCAATGTCTTAGTTGTGCAAGAGAATTTATGTGTCAAGTCAAGGATTTTCTTATGTGTTTATGTGTGAGGTTATTTTAAAAGGTTAAATGTTATTTAAAGAAATAAAAAAACAACATAACATGCATCAAAATATAACCAACAACTCACAACAATAAGAACATGATAAAGGAGTTCACCTCCAACTGGGATACATCTCCTTGAGCCTCCATCAATGGACTAACCTCTCTGGGATTAGTTTGTCAAATATTCTTTTACAATATGTTGATCAACTCCAATGGATTTTTTTATTGTACCATTGGGTTCAAAATACATAAAAACCCCAAAAATGACTATTGGATCAGTGAAAACGGACCATGGCTCATCCGGGCATGACCTCTTCTACTAGTGGCCTTGAGCTTCCCTGAGCTTCCTTGTGGAAAAAACACCTATAAAAGTTCTCAAAAGGATCTGAAACCTATCCCAATGTGTTCAGAGCATAACAATTAGTCAAAAAATGACTATTCGGTCACATAAAATAGACTTGGGCTCATCTGAGCATGGCCTCCTTCAATGGTGGCCCTAAGCTCCCTAGAGCTCCTGAAACTTCAAGGTAAAAAAAACTTCAAAATATGTCTCCAAATGTCTTTGAAAACTATTCCAATGGATTCGTAACATCCAAAAACCCCTAGCTGGGATTTTTTGACACCTCATTTGGCCAAAAGATGAAGAAGTTAGGCCTCCTTCCATTTTCCTCCTTTAAGCTTGTTGTCTCGTGTTCGCCATCTCACACCTCCTATGTGAGTAACCTGGCTTCTGGGTGTTTCCCGTGCCTAAACCCAACACACATGCAATTCCCTTGAAATGCAAAAAAATGTAGAACAATTAGGAAACCTAGCCCCCAAACCATGGAGGTGTTGGGCGCATCGGGGGCCATATGGCCACATCCCAGCATAAGAAAAGGGCTTTGTTTGCATGTTCGTTGTGGTTGTGACATGTGGCGAGGTGCGTGGGTGAAAAACTGTTTGAAACAAACATGCCAAAATCGTGTGGCTAGTCCACATGGTTAAAGTGTATGTGACCGGGGGTTGGGGCTAAGCCCCAACCCAGACCCCACACCAACCTTACAATAAAACAACTTTAAATATATGTGGAAACATATTTGTAATAAGAAACAAAGTATGGTGTGCCGGTTGGGAAGCCTTTTCCAAGACGTTGGATTGTGTGTGGAGGTCTGGTGTTTGAATCCCATGGACTCCATAAAATTTTACATACCATAACCAAGGTGTCACGTGGCACCATACCATTAGACAACAATATGCCACATGTCGAAAGATGATTCATCCACGTGTCTGCCAATAAATTCTTACCATGTCACCACTTTCCACATCAACATATGACATGTCATAACTACCACGTGTGAGGTATGGCCCTACCACATCATCACCTATACAGACTGTACAGACTATACAGTCAGCAAATTTATTTTTCCTGTTTGGAAAATCGAATAGAACACGATATCTCACTCATCCGATGTCTGCTTGACCTCGTTCGAAGTGAGTTGGGTTTGTGACGACAAGGCCTATGATCTTGTTCATTTTTAAGTGATTCCGAACACTTTCATTGTTGGGATAAAATTTGACTCTTGGTTCAAATTCTGATCACCCAATCTTCCTTCGACATACCAGTAGGTTGTGTACTAGTATTTTGTGTTCCATAAGATTGTTTACCGATAGATTATGTGCCAGTAGACTATGTACCAGTAGGTTGTGTACTAGGATCCACGATGATCCATTATTCTTTTTCTACAAGAGGGTCCTCCATCTTGAGCTTCCATAGATAAAAAATTTTACCATTGAACGTATCTATCTCGATTCTAAAAGAGCTCTCCATTCCTCTTTTTACACTCAAATGACCACTTCAAAACCTCCCGCTGAACCCAAGTTTATCACATACCCAAGATAAACCTTATCTATCAATACTGATCCAAAACCTTAGCAACAAAGGCATCCCTTTGAAGCCAAAAAAGAGCTCTGATACCACATGTAAGTTTTAAACATGTGAATTAAATCAATGCATACATATTCTTAAGAAAAACATAAATTAATCAATGGCTCATACACACAATACACAAATATTTATGCTGGAAACCCTTAACCAAGAGAAAACTAGCCTCCCTTGGTGTCGCACCTTTCAAATCTTATTTGTGTTAATTTCACGATTCACAAGACAATATATACAATATTTTAGGTATTTCGTAGCTACCAAAACCCAAATAACTTAATACAATATTAATTTAGAAAACCGCTAATAATAACAAAACCAGTTAAAATAGAAAAAACCGCCCAAAATTTTTTTGGAGGGTGTTGTGTGTAACCAGGGGGAGGAATCCTGGCCCCCACTAGGAAAGTTTCTGATGCACACGACACAAGGGGTGAAGGAAGTTGGGATATTCAGACGCAATTGTTGAATCTGACATGCCCACACACACACATGCAAAGAATATAACACATACCCAACATTTTTGTGGAAATCACACCATTTCCTAGCGTCCTTCTTTGTATTTCGTTACCCTTATATGGCTTGGACAATTTTTCTAGAGGTTGTTTTTCAGGACCGTATTTACAATGCTTTGGTTTTTGTGTATTTTCAGACTCGAACTCCCTTTTCTTCTGTTGCTTAAATTTCTACTCGATTTTAACAGCATCTCGATAAGCACCACCCAGTGACGAGATGTCTGAAAAATCCATTTCAGTTTAAATGTATCTATGTAGAGCCCCACGGTATTTCAGAACCAAATGTCGCTCAAATTAATTGATACCTGACACTGTTTGGCCCCTCTCTTGGTGCAATGTGGTCCACCTCATGTACTGGTATTCATAGTTTCCAACAGGGTAATATTGTTCCTTGACCACATCCACAAAAAAAATCCCAAGTGGGATCGAGCCCATATATTCCAGACTCCTCTGTGGAAATTTTCACCCAATAATTTTCCCACCAATATTTGACAAGGGGGAGAGCCTTAAGGAGGGTGAGGCTGATCTTTTCACTATTGAAAAAATTGTGAACAGAGAAATAACCTTCTAGCAGATTTAACCATTTGTCTAGGGCATCTGCTTCTATCTAGCCTTCAAATATGGGAATATAAAAATTAACTTGTACCTTGAAAGGAGAGGTGCTTCCAAAGTGGTCACTTGATGAAGATTCTCCTGCTGCTATCAACAGGTTTTGAAGGATGTGGGAAAAATTCTCCATCATTTAGTCCCTCTGTCGCATGAGAGATTCCTCAAGCAACAAATTGATATAACATTTTGCTTCATCATTTTTATTTTCTTCTGCCATGGAGGGTTTATTGGGTGTGTGAGAGATATTTTATTCAAGAGAGACAAGATTGAGACCCAACTTTCTATACTTGTACCTTGTTGGGGAAATGCACTGAAAAATGATCAAGAGCAACCTGCTCTAATACCACTGATCTGGATTATTTTCGGTACGAAATGACAGTGGAGATATAACACAGAAATATACAAAGGTATTGCAAGAGGGACAATAATATAATAGAGATATATCATAAATATAACAAGAGGCACATATATACAGTAATACACAATTTCTATTAATGAGCGAAATCTACAAAACTATAGAAATATAGAGTGAAAGACTCGTTGGAATGGTGGCATCTTATCTCTAAGAAGAGATGTGACAACTATTTTCATTTGTGTTGGCACAGGGGTAGACCTAGGGTTCAGTGACAAGAGCGTACCAAAAATCCCTAACTACTAGCCCTTTCGGATACACCTGCGAAGAAGATGTAGTCTCACCCGAAGCAACTATGGGGGGGTTGCAGGACAGAGATGTCTACAACCAAGGAAAATATCAAGTGGATCCTATACTAGAACAATGCAGCATGCATATATCACTTATCATATTAGATCTATTCCACATATCTATCAGATCTACAACGATAATGCAATAATAGTATATCAAGGCAAAATAACACAACATCAATCAAACACACAAGTCATATATACGTGGTTCACTCTCTCTCTAGGGCTACGTCCATAGAAATGTGATTTATAATATATTAAGATGAAATCATACAGTTTTGATCTATGCTCTTAGCCAGCAGATCTTCTCTCTTCTTCTCTCTATCCCTCCCCTCCCCATGCACCCAGCGACAGGGTTGATCTTGGCACCCAACTGAAGATATTACAATACCAGAAGACTCTCACACTTAGCTCTTCTTTCTCACACAATATTACCCACTCGATCACACAATGGAAAAGAAAACAACATAACACCAACTAGATCGAACCTTCTTCCCTCATGTGGGTTCTTATTTATACATTACAATATCTCACCGACATCCTTAGGCCAAAATCTAGGTGTCAAAACCCTAGATACCAAAACCCTAGGTGCTTAAAACCCTAGGTCAACTTGACCCATGTTTTGAGGGCTTTGCTAGCCTGTCTTTCATTCCTTCTCGCGTGGTGCTCCAAAGCATATAATGGTGGATTTTTATTCTTTTTGAATTGTCCACGATCTTTCTTCCTTGCTTACCTGTCATCCTCGATCTCCTCGTCCAGTGGCTTTCTTTCTCAGACTTCGCTCCGTCTTTTCTTCTCTTTTTCTCAGTTTGACCTAGTAACAGTGACTGTGTCTTTTGTGAAATTCGCATTCTTCCTTTTCTCCCTCGATATTCACTTGCTTCCATACCCAAGTCCCAACACACTCCCAACACTCACATGTGACTCATCTCGAGGCACTTCAGATTTGACTTTTCTGTTTTACTTCGACTTCAGGCTGCGTAGTGCAACCTTTTCTTCCTGCTCTATGCCTCCTCTTCTTCCTTGTGCAAAATGTATTTTATGTGTGTGGTACCCAGTTTCAACTGCACCTAGTACCTATACCCTTTTCCTTATTATTTTACTTAGATATGCGAGGCAACTAATTGTCATAGTACAATTTCAAATGACTCCCATTCACTAATCCATCCTTCCATTCTCCCTTCAAAGTCTTCAACTGTGTATCTCCTCCTTCTCTAACATAGGCAATCTCATATGGCCCAAGCCAATGTGTTCCAAAATTCCTAGGATGCTTGATGAACTTACTGTCATATACCAGTACTAGATCACCTTGCTTGAATGCCTTCTTCTTGATGTGCTTGTCATGATAGGCCTTCTCTCTTTTCTTCTGTACTTGTTGATGGATTCCCACAATAAATTTGTCTTCTTCGAGTTCAACCAACTGCACGAGCCTCTCTTGAGCAGTGCTAGTTTCATCCATATCTATAAAGGTAGCAATTCTTAAGCTTGGCACCAAGTATTCCATTGGAACAACGGCTTCGAGACCATAAACCAACTTGAAAGGGGTTTGCATTGTTAATTTTTTACAAGTGGTTCTATAGGCCCAAAGTACTACTGGTACTCTTAAATCCCATTCATCCTTGTTCACACTACAAATCTTCGTCAATGTTGTCTCCAAGATCTTATTAAATGCTTCCACTATCCCATTTTCTTGTGGATGGTAGGGTGTGATCTTTTGATGGTGGACTGCAAATTCCTCAATCAGGGCTTCAACTGTTTTATTTATGAAATGTGTATATGATCACTCATAAGGATCTTTGGGAATCCAAACCTGGTTATGATGTCATCAAATATGAAACGCACAGTTGTATTTGCACTACAGTCCTTAAATTATCTTTCTTCGGCCCATCTGGTCAAGTATTCTATTGTTATAATTATGTACCTTGCTCCTGTGCGCTTTCTTGGCCGATTTATAGGTCCCACGAAGTCAATGGCCCATTTATCAAATTCTTGTAGGGTCAGCTGAGGTTCTAGTGGAATTTCATCCCTTATGGAAGGTTTCCTAACTCTTTGGTATACATCATAGGCTCTGTAATATTCTTTAGCATCTCTGTGTAGGGTAGGCCACCAAAGGCTAGCTCTAAGAACCTTCTGCGTAGTTACTTTCCCTGTAGAATGTCCTCCTACAATGCCTTCATGATATTTCCTGAGGATCATCATTCTCTCTTCCTCCATAACACATCTTCTCAATATCTAATTAGGTCCCATATTGTATAGTTGTCCAACGATAAGTGAAAATTCTGCAGTGTGCACTACTAGTTGTTTCTTCTGAGGAATTGTATGCTCACTAGGTGTCATTCCTGTTCACAGGAACTGGACTACTTCTGTGAAGTGGTCATCAATCTTTCTAATGGCCAGTAACTGTGCATTTGGTAGTGTATCCTCCAAACTAGTGGGCTCTTCTCCATGTTCCAACCTCGACAAGTGGTCAAGAACTTTGTTCATTCTTCTTGGTTTTACTATGATACCAAAGTCATATTCCTGAAAGAGCAGAATCCATATGCATATTCTCCCCCCCAACATTGGCTTTTTGACTAGGTATTTTAGTAGGACGTGATCAATAAACATTTTAAAGTGTCCTCCCAACAAGTACTGGTGGAATTTTTGCAGTGCATATACCATGACTAACCCCTCTCTCTCAGTAATGGTGTAATTGATCTCAGCAGTTGATAGATTTTTGCTAGAAAAGCCTAACGAATGGTCAATATCTCATTTACTAGGTTGTGCTAACATAGCTCCTAATGCAATGGAAGATGCATCAACATATACATGGAATTCCTTGCTCCAATCTGGAAAGACTAGGATGGACACAATAACCATTTTCAGTTTCAATGTATTGAATCTCTACTGGCATTATTCTATCCAAATGAACTGACAATATTTCTTCAAAATCTTCTCCATGGTTGTTGTAATCTAGGCATATCCTTTAATGAACTTCCTGTAATATCCTATGTGTCCCAGTGCAGTGCACAACTATTTGACTGAAGTAGGAGGGGGTGGATCAACTATGATGGAAATTTTAGATGAATCTACCAGCAATCCCTTCTTGGATACAATATGACCTAACAACACTCCAAATGGTGAGAAGAAGATGCATTTATTCAGATTCAAGGCAATTTAACACTTCCTGCATTTATCCAACATTATCCTTAGACATTCAATATGGTTTTTCAATAAGCTAAAAACAATCCAATCATCAAAATATGATTCTATAAATTTATGCAATAATTCCTTGAATGCTTCAATCACCACCCTGGAAAAGATGGTTGGGGAAACATTTAATCTAAATGGCATCATTTTATACTGATAGGACCCCATTCTGTTGCAAATTTGGTCTTATGGAGATCTTCTTTGGCAATTTGGATCTGATGATATCCTGAAAATCCATCTGCAAAAGAATATACATACTGGCCTCCCACATTATCTAACACTTCGTCAGTCAATGGTGTAGGGAAGGGATCATGCAAAAAGGCATAATTCTGCTTCCTAAGATCTACACAGATCCTAATCTCTCCTATATTCTTATCTTGTACCACCATAGGGCTAATCCACTCTGACTCTTCCACAAGTTCTATAATCCCAGCTTCCAGCATTCGGTCAAGCTCAATCTTCACTTTCCCCTTATATTTAGGGTTCAGTCTATAGGGTCTTTGTTTGAATGGTCTTAAGTCTAGTTTCAAAGGGATCCTCATCTCTCCCATAGTCCCTTTAATTCCCTTCATATAAGTGAACTTGTTTGGGAACAAGTCTTGATATTCATGCAGTAATTTTGTAATCTTGTCATTAGTGGCAGCATCCCAATAATATCCAACATTGGCAAGCTTTGGTGTATGTTTTGTTCCAATATTGACCTTCTTAATATTGATTGGTTGTCAAATGAATGGTAACTCAACTCTTGGTCCTTCCACATCTCTTTGGCCTTCTTTTTGAGCAATGTTCACCTTTCTTGGATCATCATCTTCATCAACATTGATGTTGTAATAGCCTTGCAGTTTCTGGAGAGGCACAGTCCATTCGTCCTCTTCTTGCTCCAAAAGGAGGTTAGATGCCTCCTCAAATACTTTTCATCTTACAATCTGCAATGTTTGATCTACTGAAGGATATTGACTTTCAAATAAGAAGTTGGTTACAAAATTCTGAGCCATACCTTCCCAATATGTAGTGATGAGACACAGATCTACTTGAAGGTGCCAGTTGATAGGTGTCATGTCCAATGTGTTAATGAATTTTTGCACCCACTATTCTTGAGGGGTGTTTCTCCAGGCTTCCTCGAAAATTCGTACATGGTCCTTTGGGCATCTTTGACCACTCTTTGTTCTGCTCATATGGGATCAGAAAAGTTAATCGACATGTTAAGGTCTTAAATCTCTGGTCGAATTTCTAGAAAGGCTCGGCTACCTTTTGTTTGATCTCTTTCAGCTCTGTAATATATTGTGACTCCGACTTGGGTTTCTTGAACTCTGTAGTCAACGTGTTCTTGATCTCATTTAGTGTCTTAGGTTGTGCAAGTCCTTGGACAAGCTTCATGTACCATCTTAGTGCACGATCCCTTAGGGTAGTACTAAAATGGGTTCTTTTAACTGCTTAGTCGGTGACATTTTTAATATTCCATACGACTTCACATAGGAACCAGTGTTGATCAAGATATTCAGACCCATCTCCCCTAAATATAGGGAGCCTCATCTCATCTACCATAGATCTTCCTAGGTTTCCTAGGTTTATGGTTTGAGTATATGTTGAACTGTTAGTAATAGTACTCTGAGGACTTTGGTGACTCTGACTATTATAATTGCTTAGTGTTGCTGATAAAATAGGAGGGATAATAGTACTTACTTCAACAGTCTGCGCAGTTCCTGAAGTTTTTGGATCATCTCAGCGAGGTTATTCAACTTTCTCTTCCTCTGCCTTAGTGGGTTTTGAATGCTCTTCATCCACCAAATCTTCCTCTTTTCCACTATAGAATCCCTCTTTCCTATAGTTCTACTTGAATAATCTCACAAGATGAACTTCTCTGAACGCTCTTCCACTCCATGTATGTCCAGCCTCTGTGTAATTGTCACTGTCTGAATTCTTGAACATTATGTTTTTCCAAATCCGAACAATCTACTATATCTTCAAGATGTTCTTATCATGCAATAGCATCTTGATCCTCAACTTCAGAAAATATAAAAATTTTCCTCTGGGTCCCTTGAAGAAATATCTCTCTACTTGGCTATGTGACTCTACTCTGTCAACATCAAACTCGGTGATGTAGAATCCAATGGTGCTATCAAACTAGTGATCTACTGCTCATGACATGATGTTATCAACTCTCTTGACCTTCTTGATCAGTGCTGACATCCAAACTGCAGGAGGTCTAAATATGATCTCAAACTGGGTATCTACTAACCTAGCTAACCACTCATATAGGTCTTGATGGATTCCTCCAAAGAAAATCTCATGTATATCAGTAAATATATATCTCTCCAATCAATCCTCTGTACAAAGATTAGGGTCATTGTTCTGGGCTTCAGCGAAGTCCTTTTCTTGACCCTCTATCCACTTTTGAATCTTTGTCTTTGATGGGAACCACGTTGACATTCCCTTATGAATATTCTTGTCCCGACAATAGAACCATTTGTTGGCACAGGGGAAGACCCGGGGTTCAACTCCAAGAGCGCACCAACAAGCCCTAACTACTAGCCCTTTTGGCTACAACTGTGAAGCAGATGTAGTCTCACTTGAAGTAGCTATGGGGGGGTGGTAGGAAAGATATGTCTACAACCAAGGGATATATTAAGTGGATCCAATACTAGAACAATGCAGCCTGCATATATCACTTATTAGCTTAGATCTATTCCACACATGTATCATATCTATCATAGCAATGCAATACAATATATCAAGGAAAAATAACACAACATCAATCACACACACAATTCATATATACGTGATTCACCCTCTCTCTAGGGCTACATTCACAAAACTATGCTTTATAATATATTAAGATGAAAGCATGCATTTATGATCTGTGGTCTTAACCAACAGATCTTCTCTCTTCTTCTCTCTATCCCTCCCCTCCCTGTGCACCCAACTGAGAATCTTACAATACCATAAGGCTCTCACACTTAGCTCTTCTTTCTCACACAATATTACCCACTCGATCACACAATGACAAACACAACAACATAACACCAACTATATCGAACCTCCTTCCCTCATGTAGGTTCTTATTTATACATTACAATATCTCACCGACATCCTTAGGCCAAACCTAGGCATCAAAACCCTAGGTGTCTAAAACCCTAGGTCAACTTGACCTGGATTTTTAGGGCTTCGCCAACCTGTCTTTCCTTCCTTCTCGCGCGGTGCTCCAAAGCATCTAACGGTGTATTTTTCCACTTTCTAAGTTGTCCACGATCCTTCTTCATTGCTTTTCTTTCATCCTCAATCTCCTCATCCAATGGCTTGCTTTCTTGGACTTCGCTCTGGATTTTCTGCTCTTTTTCTCACTTCGACCCAGTAATAGTCATTGTGTCTTTCGCGCAGTTCGCATTCTGCATTTTCTCCCTCGATATTCGCTTACTTCCATACCCAAGGCCCAACAATTTGCAAGAATATGAATGTTACAATGAGGCTCCAAATTCCTTTTTGTCATAAAGAAAATCCAAAACCCTAACCCCGAAAGATTAAAAGCCAACATTTTTATGGACCTCGTTTTGGGTAGTTTGGTTGTATCAACTTCCCGAGGGAATAACTTTGGCATGTGATCTCCATTTTGGGTGCACAATAGCTCATTGGAAAGGTATCGTCGAGGAGATTCGTTTTGGAGACTCAATGAGAGCCTTCAAATATCATTTAGGTGCAGGTCCCCAAAAAACTTCATTTAGACCTTCAAAATGGCCCCAGAAGTTTAGGAACCGAACAACTGCTAAAAATAGTAATTTACTAGAAAATTGTTTAGAGCCAGTTTGAATAGGTGGGTGGCCACTGATATCCACCTAGATCAATTTTCCAAATGAAAACCTGTTCGCAATCTCAACACAACCCCCTAGTTTGCTGACATATCCAACTATTTGACAACAGGGAGGTTTCCTCATCCATTTTCTTACAGGAAAAGGTATAAAATTGTTAGAAAAAGTACAACATATACTTGGGTTGTAGGATATCTATTGAAACATGGGGAAAATATGTTGGAACATGTGGTTCCTTTGTAACCTCACCTTGTCAGATTGTTTGGGTCAACCAAGTCTTTGGGCTAAAGACTCACTAAACCCTTGGTTAATCATGTCCACTTATGTATTCTTGATCCAGGTTTTATGGACATGTGCAATCGCCTTCACCTGAGTCTTTTCAGTTTGGTCCATGGCCAAACCTATTTATAAAATATCATTATGATTGATCTATCATCAAATTTTCATCTCAAATTGTCAAATCATCTCAGAATATCTTCTCTCCCTCCTTGAGTGACTTGTTCTTTAGTGCAATAGTGTCTTTCGACACCACTGCTTGTCTCAGATCCATTGTTCTCTGCGTTCAAACCCTGTCCCAACATGGTATCAAAGTAGTTGGTTTATTGATCTCAAGATCGAAGAAAAGACTTGGATGTAGTGACACAATGTCGAATCCATTTGAATTTATTCTCTTAGCTTGGAATGATATCGATGGAGTTCTTTCCATGATATCTTTGTTGGAGATGGATAGGGTTTCTTGAATTTTATCGCCTAGTGGTTGAAAGTTCTCATTGTCTTTTTTTGTTTAGATGTCGAAGGGACTTTACTAGATGGATATTTCTAATCTATATGTTCTTATTATCGATGAACAAGAGTTTGACTCGAATTGAATGTGGCATGGAGGGTATAATTGGTGTGGACCAAAGCCTCAATTGTGTCCCATACCAATGAATGGATGCACTTGTTATTGATTCAACCACTCATCCCCTTCATTTCTCATATCAAA
This sequence comes from Picea engelmannii, assembly GCA_009831015.1. Taxonomy (NCBI): domain Eukaryota; kingdom Viridiplantae; phylum Streptophyta; class Pinopsida; order Pinales; family Pinaceae; genus Picea; species Picea engelmannii. Next base: position 293,876 of record ML790675.1, on the reverse strand, counting down.
TCAAATGATGGAAGAATAACATCTATCGACTTGACTAGCATACATAGTTGACTACCTCCTTGGTGCGACCGACTTGCATGCATGCATGCAAAGTCACTTCCTTGCAAACTTAAAATAAATGGCTGAGACGTGAGATGCAGACAACTCATATGAGCTTCCCCTCTTTCAGACCAGCCTTCTACAATGGTCATTGGTTTGATGAGAAATCTAGAAATATTGTTGACATAGAACATACCATGGAGATCATTTTCCAAGATATGGTGGATAATTTTGGTGATAAGAAGGATCAGTTGTTGATAATCTCATGAAATAGGTGAAATTTGTTAAGCCCTAATATTGGATCATTGCCCCTTAATTGGGGCATATTATATTAGTAATTTTATTTTATTTATGTTGGCTTTAGGCCATTAGTTGTGATTATACCTCCTAGTCTCCTATATATACCAAAGAGACATTTTCATTTTGAATCATCTTGTAATTGAACATTTAAGTGGGGTAAAAGGAGGTTGCCCCTAGAAGAGGCTTATTATTTGAAATTATCTTTTTTTCAAGGCGTTGAGTACTTTTTCTGAGGTTTTTCTATGTTATATTGATATTTGGTTCTTAACATATGGTATCAGAGCTCAAGGTCTTGGGGTTTCGCTGCTACATCTGAGACACCTTGAAATTTTTTATACAACTTTTTTTCTACAATGTTTTAGAGGGCACTACTTGGAGGATATTTAGTATATGGATCAAGGTAAGTTGGGTTCAAAATTCACCTCCTGAGGCCTTATAAATTCAGAGATACATCTTGTACAAGATAGGGTTCTGGAATCATCTTGAACTGAGTCATTGCGGAATTTTTTCTATAAAATTTTTTTTGTAACATTTTAGACCTTGAACTCCAAAGGATAATTACATAAATTAGTAAGGTAGTTGTGGTAAAAATTTTAGCTTCTGTTTCATCTTAAATTTGTAGATGCACCGTGTGTAATATAGGGTATTTGACTAGTCTTATTGACTAGTTTCAAGAAGGTGTTCCAGGTAAAACAATCATAACTTCTTCCTAGAGTATCCACATTGAGTGGGACTGGTTTCATTGAATCTTGGATAGTCTGTAGTATTTCTGGTGCGAGTTTCAAAATTTTATATCAATTATTTTGTGCGGGGCACGCTATACAAGTGAGATCTCCTGGAAAGGCCAAAAATCAGCAAGTTGTGGGGAAGTTACCATAAATTCCACTTGGCACATCCAATTTTGATCAGAACTGTGGCATTGCAGAGAAGAAATATTAGAGAACTACATAAAAGAAAGTTTCATACCCGTAAGGGTCGAAACTTAGGAGATACAACAGAAGAAATATTGTCTATAAAAACCACCTCAAAATCAAGGTTCAAAAGTGATACTTGGACAACATGCGACCAAAAAAGGGAACTTCGACTCCAAATAAGCCTCCAAAAAATCCTACTTGGACTCTTGAATAAGGTGAATAAATGCGTAGGGACATAAATGAACTAAAAAATAAGATGGATTCAATGGAAGCTAAGTTGGATACTAAGATCGATTCAATGGAAGCTAAGTTCGATACTAAGATGGATGGTTTAAACGGGGAGATCATGGAAGTATTGAAAAATTTTGTAACAAAGAAGACACCTAAAAGTGAAAATGCATCCCATGAAATTCATGATGAGGACACAAGGAAGGTGAATAAAGAATGGAGAAACTCCAACTTTGGTTTGAAGACCAACCGCGTTCCTAAGATTGATATGAGGAAGTTTGATGGAAACGACCCAATCACATGGATAATTCAGATGGAGCAATTTTTTTATCTCTATAATGTGCCACATACAAAAAAGGTATGAATTGATTCTTTATATTTAGAACCTAATCAATTTGTATGGTATCGATGGATTTGTTCTCGCAAATCACTCATCACTTGGACAATTTTCACAGAAGAAATGNTACCTTCTTTAGCCAATTGATAAATCTCAAGCAAAAGGGTTCAGTTACCAAGCACATTGAGAACTTCCAAATATTGAACATAAAGGTAATTGATATTCCATATGAGCGCTTGATTGATGTATTCATAGGAACTTTAAAGGATAACATTCAACATGAGGTTCTCCTTTGGGAACCCAAATCATTGGAGAATGCATTTAAGGTGGCAAGAAATGTTGAAAGTAAAATTATGGCTATGGCTACTAGAAGGACCGATCCTAACATCTATAGAGAGAACAATGCTCCTTCTAAAACACCTCAACCTACAAGGTTGACACCTCAACAATTGGAGGAAAGAAAAGAAAAAGGTTTATTCTTTAATTGTGATAGCAAGTATAGTAAGCGACATAAGTGTGGCGAGAAGAAATTTTTCTACATAGATTGTGAAGAGGAAGAAGAAGAAGAACAAGAGCCATCTCAAGATGAAAATATAGAAGCAATTTCATCTGAAGAGTTGACTCCCACGATATCGTGTAATGCATTGGCTGGAATTAGCACTCCTCAAACCCTCAAGATCGAAGGATACAACAAAAATAAAAAGTTAATAGTCCTAATTGATTCTGACAATACTCATAATTTCATTCACTATAAATTAGCCAAAGATCTCAATTGCTTTGTATATATAGAGCCAGAGTTTCAAGTAATGATTGCAGATGGAGGAACTATCAATAGCTCGGGAAAATGCAATAAGATCAATCTTACTATGGGGAAATATGTAATGATTATTCCAATGATTGCTATACCCATGGGTGGTATAGATGTTGTACTAGGAATCCAATGGTTACAATCATTAGGAATAGTGGCTTTTAGTTTTCAAGAACTTTTCATGAAATTTTCATTGGAAGGAAAAGAAATTGAGTTAAGAGGTATCACAGGGAAACCCGGTAAGGTGATATGCTCTAACAACATGAAAAAATTATTGAAAAAGGGGCATCAAGGCGTTATTGCACAACTATTCTCACTAGATGTTCAAACATCTAAGCCATCTATTCCTCAATATCTCCAAAGGATCATTGATAAGCATTCCAAATTATTTGAAGATATTCCCAAAGGTATTCCACCCACTCGAAATCATGATCATGAAATTCACCTAATTTTTGGGAGTGTTCCTCATAACATCAGTCCATACAGATACCCTTACACCCAGAAGAGTTAAATTGAGCGCATGGTTGAAGAAATGTTAGAGGATCACATTATTAGACCTAGCCAAAGTTCTTACTCTGCACCAGTGGTAATGGTATTCAAGAAAGATAGCTCATGGCGTATGTGTCCAGATTATAGAGAGCTCAACAAGATCACTATTAAAGATAATTTTCCCATTCCTGTCATTGATGAATTGTTATATGAACTACATGGAGCAATCTATTTCACAAAATTGGATCTTTGTTTAGGGTATCATCAGATTAGAATGAAGGAAGAAGATATCCCAAAAAAAACATTCCAAACTCATGAAGGCCATTATGAATTTTTTGTCATGCCTTTTGGCCTTACAAATGCACCTTCCACATTCCAAGGGTTGATGAATTCCATTTTCAAGCCCTTCATTCGAAAATTTGTGTTAGTATTTTTTGATGATATACTAATCTATAGCAAGTCTTGGGAGGATCATGTGTG
>ML790675.1:278112-288531 GCA_009831015.1 Picea engelmannii | reverse complement strand
TTTTCTGAGGTTTTTCTATGCTATATTGATATTTGGTTCTTAACAAAATTCCTATCCCATGAAAATGCTTCCTTGAAGAAATAAAATGAGAGACTGAAAAATCAATTGAAATATGCATAAGATGTGTTCTAGACTGTTGTGACTGAGCACTCCAGAAGGGTTTCTTCCATGGGGAACACTATTGCTAGATTTTTTTAGACTCTTGCAGATGAATTTGAGGAGAAGTTTGACCTTATTGAAGAATTGGAAGAATACGTGAAATCACTTCCTCATACACCAATGAGCACAAATATCATCTAGCTAATGGAAGAAAATACCCAGCTGAATCGTGAGGTTTCCCACTTGTAGGCCTTTATTGATGAGCTTCATGAACAAGCTACTCCTCTTCAAGAATATAAAAATTGTATGTTTGATGAGTATCATAAATTGAAGGTATATTATGATGCCATATTATTGCATCTGAATAAGAAGAATGAGATTATTTAGGGCATGTAGAATGTTGAACATAATGTTGAGACAACTGTTGAGAACAAGATTAATGTTGTTGAGTTTCCAAACTCACTTGTTTCTTCTTCCACCTTTTTTTCTAGTTCAGTTTTTTGCGAGAAGACTGTTGATGTTGTTGAGATGCCAAGCTCACCCATTTCTTCTCCACCCCCTTTTTTCTGTTTGTAAGAAATATGTCGTCAATTTATGTTTTGAAACTAATAATTGTGTTGTTTCACCTAGATTTGAAAAACACACTACAGGTATAGGATCCCAAATACTCAGCGAGATGGGATATATCGGAGGATGACATGGGAAGAATGAGAAGGGTTTTTTTGTTCCTATTATGCATGAGATGATGCCACCAAGAATAGGTATTGGATATAAGTTTTTTGTTTCCTCCTTTCCTACACCTGCCCATGCTACAAATATGAAAGTTTTGTTCATTGCAGGTGGATTTCATATTGATTTTCCAACAAAGAAATCTACTCAATAGATTGATGAAATGGTTATTCCTAACATGTCAAATTCTAAGAATATTGTTGTTGATAACGATCTTGTTTATTTACCATATTGTTCTACTCCTAAGAGTACACCTGACCCTAAGCCTATATCTCTTGATCATCTAGCACAACCTTTGGTTCCTTATCATCATCCTCACCATCATTGACATCCCAATCATACTTTAATATCTTTGTAGAAGATACATGAAAGACATAACCATGGACCCATACTGACTACGAGGATCTACTATGATTGGATTAACTGAGACCAATCAAACCATATTATCCTATGAAATGTACTTCTATTTATTATACTTGATACAAAGATTGTTTGGATACAAAGACTATCTAGATTGGCAGAGATTGTTGGATTGATAGATTGATTTTACTGTTGTGTTCATGTTTAGTCAAATCATCGACTAGTTGATGATGTCTTCTTGTCTAGTCAACTAAATAAATGAGACCATGTTTTGACAGTGGATTTTGCAGCCAGTTTGAAATGGATGACCTCTCTTTTTCCTTGATCCATTTCAATGGTGATTAGACTTCCTTAGGAGTATTGTTGTACCATCTTTTGATCATTTTTTGCAGTAAAAAAAAATTCATGAGGGAATTCTATGGAATTTGTTTTCCTCCAATATGAGTTTATGGGGGGGTGTTGGAATATGTGGTTCCTTTGTAACATCATCTTGTCGGATTATTTGGGTTGACAGTTGAATAAACCCTCGGTTGACCATGTCCACTTATGGATTCTTGATCCACATTTTATGGACAGGTGCAATCGCCTTCACCTAAGTGTGTTGATTTTGGTCCATTACCAAACCTATTTATAAAAAATCATAATGATCATTATATCATCATATTATCATCTCATATTGTCAAATCATATCAGGATAACTTCTCTCACTCATTGAGAAACTTGTTCTTCATTTCTATAGTGTCTTTCAATACCACCGCTTGTCCCAGATCCATTGTTCTCTATGTTCAATCCCTGCCCCAACAAAATCATGTTCTAATAATATGTATAAGAGAAGATGAAGTACATGATATCCTCCATGTCTCCCATGATGAACCATGTGGAGGAAACTATGCAGAAAAGAGGATAGCCTACAAAATCCTACAAGTTGGTCACTATTGGCCAACTTTACATAGATACTCTCAACAATATACCTCTCACTGGGATGAGTGTAAAAGGATGGATAAGCCTACAAAGAAAAACGAAATTCCCTTACAGCCCCAGATCTCATTGGAACCTTCTGAAAAGTGGGATTTGGACTTTGTAGGGCCAATTGACCTAGTTTTAGGATAGAAGAAGTACATAATAGTGTGTATTGGTTACTTAAACAAGTGGGATAAAGTGACATAAATGAAGTATTCTATAGATAAAAGAGTTTTTGAATTTCTACAAGAGATCATATTCTCAAGATTTGGATACCCTAAAGAGATAGCCACAGATCAAGGAACTTAGTTTACATCAAAGCTCGTTAAGAAAATTATCCAACAACATCATATATGCCATAGAAAATCAACACCATATCATCCATAGGAAAATGTACAAGCTAAATTCATCAATAGAGAATTATAAAATATCCTTATTAAGATAGTAAGCATGAAAAAGAAGGATTGGTCAAGAAAACTCATAGAGGTAGTATGGGAATACAAAATCACATGGAATACTACCACAGGGTTTTGTTGATCTAAAAGAATGTTTTATAGTATTGAGGTCAACCTCATGAGGATATGAATATCCCTATGTTCTTAGAGAGGTGGTACTTCTCTTGTTCTTATGATTCCAAGAAAATAAAATGAAACAAAACAAAAGTCTAAGAAGGACCAGACTTAATATTTACATTCATGTTCAAGGAAAACAACACCTAAGATTTTGGGACCATGTGTATTTTAAAAGAAACTCATATGTACAATGTTTACAATGTGAATATATTAAGATGCATACAAAATATATAGAATGGGTATATCTAACACAAAATTCATCAGATAATTTAACAACACTACAAATAGAGAGAATGGAAATTGGACCAAAAATAAAAGAGATATTTAAATTATCATGAACCATAAATCACCAAAAATGTTATGATAGATAAAACATTGGGTAACTCAAGATTTTGATCAAAGTCTTTGAGAATACAATAATGTATTATCCCGAGTAGCTCTTTTGGAGTCTCAAAAATAATAATGAGTCTTTCAATACAAAGGTAAATGTCTTTAAAGAAAATAAAATGCATTCTCCCTTCGAAGAGGACTGGTATTGGAATCCCACAGACCATAAAATGAAAATACCTTGAAGATAAGAGAAGGACAACCAAGAATTAGCATGAATCCCACACAATACTGAGAAGACAAAGGAAAGGTGATAAATAATTGTAGTAGAAATGGACAGAAGAAAAAATTAAAGGGTAGAGTTAATGTTTGAATCACTATGATGGAAACAATATTGTAACCTTCATTTTCTTGCAGTTGGCTCCTTTATAGGTACATGTTGTGGTTGAGGTGGCATAACTGCTCTAATTGTTCTTGAAGTAGTTAGGGTTTGCCTTTCTAGAAATTTCCATGATTCCTTTTGGAGTAAACCACTTTTGATTAATGCTTGATTACATTTTCATTATTGAATTTATATCATTGAATTTTGTGCCTCCAAATACATACCACTTATTCCTTTAATAAATTTTATTTAATAAACTTTATTTTAAACTTTTTAAACTTGACTGCCTTTAACAAAAGTGGAATCTGTTTTAATTTTTTGAGTGATATATTTTCTTTTCATCCATTTAAAACATTCTAGATTCTATCTTCATCATCTCATATTTACAATTACCCCTCTAGAGTGCAATTTGGAGTTATGAATATTAAGTTATAATTTCGAGAAGTTGAGGTTCCAAGCAAATATCTCATCAAACCATGAGAAAACAATTGATTGTTATTTCAAGTTTTTGGGAGCGTTATGGAGACTTTCTCCTCTTGAAACCTGTTCCATTATCTTCCTTACCAAATTACCTTTCCCACAAGGTAAATTTTTCCCCAAGTGGACACTTCTATCTTGAGTTATGGCTTCCATAAATTCGTCGCTCAATATTCGTTCATCTAACTCATGGGTTAGTCTTAGTCCTTGATCTAATTTCTTCCACTCCATTAAAATTTATAATTTTTCCTTTAAAATGATATCACACATGTATTGTGGTAAAAATAATCTAATTGTTTATAATGAAAATTTTACCATATTACTCATGTGGAACAAAGAATACTATAGAGACTTTCGTGTAGCTCTCATTCCTTAGGAAAATTTCATGAATTAATCAAAATTTTGATGACCCAGTCAGCGTCTAGTCATAGCCTATTCATAACTCGATTTGTTCTCATGTCTTCGACATGTGTCACCTGTGGGTTGGTCCATGTCACCACCACATGTCATTATGGTATTGGTCTACCTTGTTGAGGCTTAAAATCGTAACTATGAATACTGCTCACAAATGATTGTCAAGCTCTATTATTTATTTATAATACTAATAATAAACTAGTAGGTCTGACTCCTTGTAGACTAGTGGCACTATGATAGATGTGTTGCACTTATATTTGTGTTTGTTGTTATAATGATTCCAACATAGTCTTTTACAGTTGATGATTCAATTCATGTTTCTAATCATTATGTAGACATAAGATGATTGGTCAATTATGGTATGGCTAGATGGTTGATGGTCACTCATAAATTATGGTTGTAATATGGATAAAAGGATTTTTTTTTTTATAGGTTCTATATGTATGCATTAAACATCGATTGATTATTTTACATATGATTTTTTGCAAAAGGATGATGTGGGATCTTCAACAAAAAGGAAAAAAGACTATGTACAAGCCTTAAGGTTACATGTGATAGTGACAAAAGAAAAGTTTATAGACCTTCATGCTAGTCTTATGCTCTTTTATTAAAGGTTATGTTTGAGGCTTATATGGTAACGTTATAACATATGGTTGTTGTTAAAATATTTTAACATGAATAAAGGTGATGCACTATGTAATGGATATAGCAATGGGATATGTGTTTGAATTAATGGTTGAAGTTATGGTGGATTGGATGGCTTGTACATTGAATTGAATAGGGATGGGTAAGGAAGCGATGTGCATTTACTACACGTCATTCAAACAACCCTTTAGCCCATCACCCTAGCCATACTTACATTTGTTTTTTTGTTGTGGTGGTTGTTGGTGCTCCATGATTTTTGGTTGTGAAAGAAGGATACAGTCCAACTCTCTCCTTCAAGAAATATTTTCTAGGTATGTTCTTTTATTTTCCATCCATGATGCTTCCTCTATGTTATGAATCGATTTTTGGCTCATAATGGCTTGACGTCTGTGTTTTTATTAAGTTTTTTTTACTGTGTATCACTGTTGTGCTTATGGTTTCTTTTGTGAATACTCAAGACTTTTGCCATTTTAAAGAAAAGGAATGAATGTTAATGTTGTGTGTAGCGTTTGCATTGGTTTATTGGTTAAAAACATGTTCGATCAGCTTGGGTTTTTGGTCTGGTTCTCTATGGAAAATTATGATGATAGTTTAGCAAGCCCTAAGTTTTGTTGCATGGGTTTTAAAACAAGTCTTGGTGTTAACTTTTTGTCACTCATTTTCATCTTGGTGGTTGATATGTTTTGTTCCTTCAGGTTGCAATGAAAATTGTTAAGATTTGAAGTGTTCTTTCCTTGTTTTGTCTGAGCCCCGAACTGTGTTTTGTCATGGAAATTCTTTCATTATCACTGTTACTGGAAAGCATTGTATAGTCAAGTTCTTAGCATCACCTCAAATTTTAAATGGAATATTGTATAGTTTTGGTTGGCCATGGATTGTGTTCGGGCATTCTCTTCACAGTAGTTTAAGAGTTTGCTTCCCCTCGTCTTTGTTGGAGGTGGCTGACTATTATGTTTTGGTAATCCTTGTTGTTAATATTTTTGATTAAAGGTTATGTGTCTGTGGTGAATTTGGTAAGGGAACGATTTACCTTTGTCTTCGAACATTATCTCTTGATCAAGCCATCTATTGTTACTTCTCTTTGTTATTTTATTTTTTTTTAAGGAAAAAGGGTACAAGTTATCTGCATCCCTGAGGACTTTTTCATTTGGTCAAGCTATTTGTTCTTACCTCCATTTGTTGTGGTAAACCCTAACATGATCTTGGTCTGGTCAAGGATAAAAGAAACACATGTGTGTGCTTGGTCTATCGAGCATGACTTGGTTTTGTTTCTCCTCGAGCATTATTTGGCTTTGTCTCTTATTGCGAATTTATTTTAAAAGAAGCTTGTACATGAATCTCAGGCTCAGAATTGGATGTTATTAGTTGAATGTTATTTTGAATCAAGACTTACATTGATAAATGTTTGTGTGTAATTGAATCGGGGCCCATTAACTTACGTTGATAAACAATGTTGGAAAGTTGACAGTTGGTGGTTAATATTGGGCCTATTCTTATTTGAGTTTTGAATATTGGATGTGGATGGATGGAATCATTGTGCATATTTATATTTGTCTTTAAAAGGAAAAAGGGTTTAGCATTGGAATATAAAAGACTGTGGCTCAAAGGATTATAATGTTATTATAAATATGGCAATGATGTTATTCTGTGACGACCTCCTCGTTACGACAACAACTCTGATAACAGGTGCAATTTTTTTGTGTTTAAGGTGTGTGCGCGCATGTAGAAGTAACAGACACACTTGACTCTATGTCGCCACATGAAAAGCATCAAGACGCAACCACGATGATCACAACAAGAAGACATAAGTTTCACAACAAGTAACTGCAAACATTTAACGACATACTGGGCTACGCATGGTATGAACACAGAAGGAAGAATCCATAGTAGTAGATTTTACTATTTCTGCACAGGAAAGCAGGGCGTTTAATCTTAGTTCTCTACTCCGGAGAGAGAGAGGGTCATATAGGCTCCTCGCCAACTTCTCAGACAGAAACTAGTAATCCCCGTCAGGTGTGTCGCAAGAGTGGAAACCCTGCCTTTAAAGGGCCCGAGACTCTTGATACGGCACTGGATTCTTATACAGAAAATAATCACTCACACAAACTTATATATGGCTACATGGAGGTGTCTACATCCCTCCCGACACAAACAGACCATGCAATGCAAGACAACCAGTACTACAAGATCAAAGAACAACCACAAACTCCACGAAAAGTGCATGTCAATAGGACTCAGACAACGACCACCCATTACTAATACAAGGCATTATCCATTACCCACTTGGCATTAAATACTGACCAAATCCTCCATTCAATTCCAAAAACGTCGAGTTACCAACCCATCCCTATAATGATGTACATTTAGTTAATTGTGAATCCCCATTTACTGAATCATAAAGATTGAATGCGCTTAGATTTAAGGACCCTACATTTTACATGTTATCGATCATAATGAAGTTACCATACATCACCCAACCTAACCTTATCATCGCCTTCATATCCCAATATCACTGTAATTAACTACTGATGACTTTACCTCTTATGTGTTATTGATAACAACGGATCTACCAAAACTAGAACATAAAAGCCATGTATTTACCTTCGTAATAGAATAGCTTTGTAATTAAACCATTGGTTACTTTATGTTACAAACATTGTAAATAAAAATGATTGCAATCAACATAGTGAATTAAAATCAATTGAGGGAACATGAGGCAAATTGGATGATGAGAATTTTCTGTTATTGCAACTCATATCCTTTGTTCAACTGGGAACCATTTTATTTATTTCCACCTGATGATCATATTTTGTTCACCTTATAATAAAATAGCATTGTACCTTAAACTAATAATGACTTTTCCTTACCACGAAATTGCAGTAAAATAATCGACGAGTAACCTAATAAATTAAAATCAAATGGAAAACATGTTGCAATCTATTTAATATCAACCCCCTTAAGTAAAATTGCCATTACTAAAGCATTTTCTAATTAATTTGTACATCCCCATTTCGCAATCCTAAAGACTTAAAGCACTTAGTTCAGGACACTACAATTATCAAAGATAATAACTTCCAGCTTCAATCCATAAGATGATAACCACATTACATTTATACATTGACCACTAAATAAGGACCAACTCCTACCCCTATGTTATCTTATGATAGCTACCTTAAACAATACCTCAACGATAACCCAAAACTAAATAACATTACTATGTACAAAGGTATTATCATGAACATCACGCTACCTTAGCAACCCTAAGGATAAGGTCTTGGTTTTAGAGCTACCCTACTTACTAGTAACAACATTATCCATCCATGACAATGAAGCATTTAAGATTGTCATTCCTTGACATACACACCAGCTATAACACGATTATTCCATAAATAAAGTATGCATTAAAATTCTGCTCTGCAATACCCAAAGAAAACATTAAATAAAAAGAGGTCCTTCAATTTCCTAACAACCGACTCACACCACTGGCCACCTAACATCAATTCGACGGCTGACATCTGGCCACACCCAACGGCAAAAATTCAGGGAGAAAATTAGTTTGGGCAGCGATCAAGGGTAATTAGCAGATCTCAAAAGGCAACTACCATTATGGCCCACCACGCCCGAAGAGGACACCTCCACGCACAGAATCGAGCAGACACAGAAGGGTAATTGCCAAAACTACGAATAATAAAACTCATTACCCATCAATTCGTCGTCCTGCATGCGTAATTCGTGGGTAACCCGATAATGGACTGATGTCAACCATGGTTCGCTGAGACAATGGTATCAGCGTTGTATGAGTAAAGGGAATCCAATAATTTCACTGACAACAATTACGTCCTCTCGGCTGCAATGGAGGGCACGGGGTCTAAGGAAATAGCTGTTGCGCAGAGGTAAGGGAAATTTGTCGTCTCCATGCCAAGATATTTCAGCAAATCTACTGCCCAGCTGCTGCATGGTACTACTTCTAGGAAGGGCCATGCGGCCGTGATACACGCCCACCCCCAGTTTCACCGAGGTAAGGGCATAGGTGAGGCATGACACGGTGCAGAGCTGAAGGTTAACAAATGGAGGATGAAATCCAAAAGGAAACGTAGGAAGAACATTGTCGGGTCATTGTCTGGCCAACGCAGAAAGGAACAGGTTGGGAAACGCAGAGGATAAACACAATCACATAGGCATTCGCCTGGTTCAACGACAAGGAAAAAATTGCCCGACTGGGGTCTAAGATATCTATGGATCGCTGTGAAAACTATGAGGGACAACCAGAATGAAAACCAGGAAACTATGGTTCGTTGTGCATAACTAAAAGACAAACTAGAATTAAAATGATATCGTTGTTCAAAGCAGTTTCAATATTCCGCTGGAAATATACCAGTTCGTGTATTTAGTGATCTGGAGTTTCAAAGTAAGATTTACATTCATGCATAAGTCCATCTCTGGTGTGATTTATTTTTAATTCTAAGAGGTGAGGTAATCACAACAATTATATAAAGATGTAGATGTCAATCCATTGCGACAATATGAAAGAAGATCAAACGACTATCCTCATACACCTATATACCACTCGCTTCTACTATCCACTCTGAGATACCATCTGGATATGTACCAGGGTTACGTATTTCCTTTTACATTGGCTTATATATATTGTAGAGTTCCAGGTTCTGCCTTTGACCAACAAACCTATATGCAAGGACAAATGACAAAGACAGATAAAAAAAAAAACTAGATGCTAGGGAAAAACAAAAATCATATCGACTCCAAATATGGTTGCTATTAAATCACCGCGAGAACACTTGCATTCATCACAAGTTTGCAGAAATAATTAAAAACCAATCAATCTGTCAGAGTAAGCATATGAGAACAACCATTCATCCCAACGATAAACAACCTCTATTGAAATTTAACATTCATCCATCTAGATTACCATTACACAAGATGATCTAATCATAAACTAAAGCATTCTACTCTGCAAATCAAGAGCGTATTGTTGCCTTAACTCCCGTCTCGAATGATGACCGCGCGCTCCTTGTCACCCCTACTCCGTGCCGCTCCTGCTCACCGAACATAGAGACTACACCGGTACCTCCCAGCCAATCGTTAGGGGTACTCTGCTTCCCCCTTAGCCCCCCGAGCCGCAAATGGGCCACACACAGTCCAGATAGTATACCTAGCTTCCCATCTCGCCTCCACGGCCGAGCTACCACTCTAATCCAACTGAGAAAATCCCAACTCCTCACAAGCAATCAGTCCAGTTTCCCATTTCGATAGCATAACAATGCCTAATAGCTCCTCCCCCTTCTTCCTTCCATTCCCTTTCATTTATAGAGTTTTTCCCCCCAAACTTTCCCTAAATCCCCTTTTTAAATTAAGTTTTAATGAAAACATCTAAAATTTCTCCATTGTACAAGTGTCATTCATCCCCCACTTCCCTCCAAATTTATTTTCTTTCTT
>ML790675.1:240952-254952 GCA_009831015.1 Picea engelmannii | reverse complement strand
ATGACTTTTTATTTTATTTATTGTTGTTTAATGCAAGTCATTTATATTTAGTTTTATTTAATATTTTCCCAAAATATCTAGATAAGGAAGGTTGATGGATAGTAATGAGGGGGGGGTTGAGGAGACTTGGGGAAGTGTGTATGTAAACTTGATAAATAGGGAGAAGAAGTAGAGAGGAGGGGGATGGAGAGGTTGTGAAATTCTTGGAAGAGATGATTCTTGAGATAGTTTTCTTTGAGCATTTGTGCTTTGTTGTTCTTGGAGTCACGGGCACGGAGGTCCAATAAACCGAAAGGTTTCTTGGAGCTAGGAAGCCGGCTAGGCTCCTAGTTGGTAGGGAGGATTCCGTTGTTTCACTCTGGGCAAGCGGGAAAAGAATACTTGGAAGCGCCCAGGACTACACTACAACTGATGAGCTTCTACAAACTAAGGAAGAGGTATTTTTCAGTGATATTTTTGTTATTGATATTTTGAGTATACTTATGTTTTAAGTTCTTAAATCTTAAAGTTAGCCTACTACTTATTTCATCATGTTATTAGATTTATCATTGAGAAGATGTAGAAGAAATGTGTAAATCAAAAAAATCAATGAAATAATGCTAAAACAAAGTTGTTAATGTGTAATTATTTAGATAAATAGTTACTCTACTTAGCATCCTGTGGATGGGTGCTACAAGGGGCAGTCATGGCCGAAATAATAGAGGAAGAGGTAATTGGAAAAAAGGGCCTAGAAGGCCTATATTCTCAATTCATTTTGATGTTAACCACCAAGAGTTGAACCAGTTGTTTCAAGATGGGTTCTCCAATTGGATTGTGAAAGGAACAGTTCAAACTTGACAAGAGAGACCGCCCTTCCAGCCTCAAAATATCCTCGGTATTCATGTGCCTCCTCATGTATCCTTGCAACCAAAAGTCCCTGCAAATGATGGATGGAAAGAGATTTTCAATCTGTCGGTCTCTCACCATCGTGGCTGGCCCAATTTGTCATTACCCCCTTCACCACTTGTAAATCCTAATGTTCAAATTCCCCCTATGCATTCACCTAGTCAGCCCTCCATGTTAGAAAACAAATTAAAATTGATGTCCCCCATGTTCAAGATAAAGGTAAAGTTGTTGCCTCCCCTTCCTCTCCTTCAAATTACTCTTCAAAATCAATGTCCTCCCATATGCATCTGAAGGACGATTGTTCCCATGTCATTAGTGAGATTAAGCCTAAAGGTTCAAATCAACTAAAGGCTACTTCTCGGAAGTCTAAAGGGGACAACAATGATAGAAGAAATATTGCCTCTCAAAGTGGCAAGTATGGATTTTAATTTATGTGTTTATGATTGAGTTGTTGAAGACAGTGGTCTGCAGAACGTTTTGGAGAACAAGCTATTTTTTTTGGATAATGTGAATATTTACATATTTTGGATATGATTTGAAATATTTGTGATACTTAATATTCAAATTTTGAGAGTATGTGTGGGAGATACAAGGAAGCATGTGTTTAAATGATTATCTAATTGTGTTTATTTTTGCAAAGAATAAAAGAAGGGAGTCACAAGGGGTCCCACCTACTTAGTTATTATTAAATAAATACCCTTAACTATTATTATTATTATTATTATTATTACTTCCCCTAAACTAAAATTAGTTAAGTTTAAATAACTAAACTAAAATTAGTTAAGTTTAAATAACTTAACTAAAGAAAGTAGTTAAACTACTTCAAATTATTTGGAAAGCATAAAAGCCAAATGAGAAGGAAGAACAAGAGGAGAATAGAAGGAGAAATCAATACTAAGGTTTGTTATTTTGTTTTCATGAGATAGTTTCAGTTTTCATTCATTCTTGAGTTCATTCAAAGCCTAATTCTCTTTTTGACAGCAGGTTCCTACTGTAGAAAGCAAGGTTTAGAACTGAACCAAATCATTTGGATGCTTGTTTTAAAGGTGTTGATCTACCTTTGATAGTCTGTGTATACTTGTTTGTTTATGGATTAAGTTTCATAGGTGATAAAGGATATTGTGTAGAGTCAAATTGGCAACAATCTATGGCAAGTTGATCTAGATTATAAAGTTCAATTTTTACTTCTTGTGAGAGTCCTTTTGTATGGTTCTCACCGGGGATCTCTAAATTAGACTTTGGTCCATTCCCTCATAGGGATTTTGTAAAGAGAAATATACTTTTGATTTCTTGGAATGAAATAAAGAAGATTTGTATTCTGTCTCATTTGTGTGTATCTATGACTTGGTTACTTTTTCTTTTGATCTCCACATTTATTTTCTATAATATGTATATTTTCATAAAATTATATAAAATGTTATGTTATTTTGCAACATTATTTTCATAAATAAATCAGCCTAAACACTTGTAATTAATACTTGTGGATTAGGGAAATCTTTTTTAGGCTATAAAACATAGGGTGATATTCTTGATTATCTTGTCTTAGCCATACAAGATTCGAAAATGCTTGAGCAATATAATTCATATCTTTTCCTCAACACACCTCACTACCACATTTCATTTGAGGATATGTCCATGTCACCGCCACATGTCCCAATATGGTAGGTCCATGGAAGGGGGGAAGAAACTTAGGATATGAAATAATATTAAAAAATTAATTGTAGGGTTTGAGGAGGTAAAGGAGGTAGGTGAGAGGATAAAAAATGGTAAAAATGACTAAGTGTGAGGTAAAATGATAAATATGGCTAAGTATGAAAAGAAGTGAAAAGTGAAAAGTTCATGGATATGATGAAGAGTAAGGAGGATGGTAAAAAGAATAATCGAAAAATGGAAAAAAGAAAATGTAAATGAATTACGAGAATGAACAACAATAATGGAAATGAATTATGGGAAAATAGAAATGAATTATGGAAATGAATGTAGAAATTGTGAAAATATAGAAAATGAAAGAAATAGGAAAAGTAAAATGGTAAATTGTAAATGGAAAATGGAAATGGAAATGTAAAATGGTAAATAAAAAATGAAAATGAATTATGGTAAATAGAAAATGAAAATGAGGTATTTGGGGATCTTGCTAGTACCCATACCACTGTGAGAGGTGGTGTTTTCAAGGTTTTGGGGCTTTTCTACCCTGCCCATACGGTGATATGGACTTCCAAATTCTCACCTGTGCATTGGTTATACAATGGTTTATTAGTTTCTTGAATTATGTATCTCATAGGTTACCTGCAGGGGTTATTCTTCTTGTATCTTGAGTCAGATAGGGGTCAGACAACACACAGTCTTTATGGAGGATTACCTCTCCTAGGGGATATGACCAACTGGTTGTTAAGCCCATGTGATCCCCTATAACTGATTCTATTACCTCTAAAATTTAGCAGGGAGTCTCAGGTCCCTCTTGGACGAGCATTACCTTCTTTAGCAAGGGAGGGCACTCAACCACTTTAGCCCGTTTGCATGCATATTGGTCGTTTGACTTTTTGGTATGCTCTTTGATTACTAGTTGGCCTTAAGAGTCTATAATGAGTCTTCATTATCATGGACAGTGGAGTTCCTTTTTCTCCCTCATTTAATGGGAATGGACCTTTCCACTTCACATTATGGTATGCAGAATTATGGTACTCAGTCAATGCCTTAGGTCTCTGATCATTGTTCTCATGGTATGTCTGATATGTCTTCGCACTTGCCATCCTCTGTCTCACCTCCTTATGCAAATACAAGTTTTGGGTCTGGGGGCATGATGCCTCCTTCTTATCCCTCTCTGTTTGGTGGGAGTCATATCCTTCAAACACCTCTTACAGTAGGAGGTTGGAATATTCCTTCCTATGAATCCACCATGCAAGAAGTAAGTGCCAAAATAGGAAATCATTCTACTTGTTACACTTCGTCCACTTATCCTTCTTCCACTATGTCAGTTCTTATGAACACTTTTCCCATGGAGGACCTACATCTTCCCTTTGGTGTTTCATTTGGGGGGAGTTATTTTTATAGTATGGGAAACCCCCCTCATAAAGTTCCTTCATCTAGGGGAAACATATATCCTCACATGAGTAACCCTTGTCATGTCGCTTTCTCTTCACAAGTGGCTTCCTTAGGGTCGATTCCCTTATAACCCTTTATGTATCAATATGGAGGAGGATACTATCCTATTGTACAGGGACAGGGTGTAAACCAGGATCCTTCCTCGCCTACAATTTCTCAGAACCAATCTTTCCTTGGACCTTGGTCTCAAATGCCATAATTCACCATCGCCACAAGTCCAGTCATTGTGTGTCATACTGACGTTATATCACCAACCCCTGCTAGTCATCTTAGATATTGGTCGACAACCTCTGTGAGTCATGTTGAAGACCTGGAACCAGCCACTACAAGTCATGTTGGGCGCACAAGTCCAGTCACTATGTGTCATACTGGTGTTATATCACCAACCTCTGGTAGTCATGTTGGAGATTGGTTGACAACCTCTGTGATTCATTTTGAATACCTACAACCAGTCACTGCAAGTCATGTTGGGGGAACATGTATGGTCACAGCTAGTCACACTACACATCCATCACTAACCCCTTCTAGTCATGTTGGGGATCCATCACCAACCACTGCTAGTCATGTTGGAGATTTACTACTAGCCTCTGCAAGTCATGTTGGGAGCATGTCACCAGCCACTGCAAGTTATGCTAGGGGCATTCATATGATTGAGAAGCCTAGACATCTCAAACATAAGCCTAGATTCATTTGTAGTATTTGTGAAGGAAGTCACCCTACTCGTTTGTATCCTATCACTGTTGGGATACCAGAAACATGGGACTCACCTAAGGGCCCTTCAGGTTCTGAGGCATATATGGTTTCACAATAGTTTGTTCCTTCTTTGGTTGATACAACAATCATGTCGATGCAATCTTTGATTGACATCCCTTTCCATTTAGGGGTTGATGTGTCCTTTGACCTTGTTGTCTCACATCCGATTCAAATTGTGTTGATGTCGATGGAATCTTCGACTGACACCTCTCCTGTGTTTGGGGGTGATGTGTCTCTTGACCTTGTTGTCTTGCATATTGTTCAACCAACGGTCATGTCGATGCAATCTTCGAGCGAAAACACTCTTGTTTTTTGGGGTGGTGCACCTCTTGACCTTGTTTTCTCACATCCTATTCCACTAATGGTTGAGGACATGGTCATATCGATGAAATATTTGATCGACCCCACTCTTCTCTCAAAGAGTGCCATGTCTAAGGAAGTAGTCGCGCCAATAAAAAATTTGGTCGATCGCGCTCTTCTGGTTCTGGTTCTATACCTTCTATGCCATGTCCTTATCATTTCTATTACTTCACCTTATGAACAAGAGAGAGTTTCACTCTTCTCGATTTCTCTCCATCCATGTATTGACAAGGTTCCCTTTGATTGGGATGGTCTTGTGGGGCATCCAATGCCTCCGCCTATGTCTTTTCCAGGAAGAGACACTATCTGATATAACACAGAGACAATAACCTCTGTCAGCACTTTTCCCTCCTCAACTTGGAGAGATTTCGGTCTTCCCAAGCTTGTGTCGGTTCTTCGTAAGATACTGACATTCCACAGAAGGTCCGCACGGGAGCCTTGGCCTCCCTTGTGGCTTTCCGCCTAGAATATTCCTAACAAGTCTTATTTAAGCTCTTTTCTAACTCATCTAAAAAATAAAAATATTGTCGAGTTATTTGTCCCTTTCACACTCATTAAAATGGTTTTGAAAGGTCATGAGTCTTAGTTAAGCTCTTTTCCAACTTGTTATCAAAAATAGAAAAGATCGAGGAGTGAACTTGTCTTTTTCACACTCGTAAATTGGATTTGAAAAGATGTCTATTTGGCACAAGTTTACCCCTTTTTCACACCAAGTAGACTACAAGACAGAAAAAAGGATATTTTTTGGCGTTAAGTTGTGATTGCATCTCATGCCCTCACTTGCAGTATTGAGCCTTTAGCCGGTTCTCGCTTTGCATTATAAACCATTTCCTAAGAATTTTTGCATCCTCAACCAATCAGAGCCTTACTTATATCCTTCACAATTGGACACCCTATACCCTGCAGGAAACATCACCCCGAGTGTCCATCTCCCGCATGCATTTCCTTGCATTAAGAATAGGTACGTTCCACTGCTGGAACTAGTTTTTCTTACTTGTGACACATGTTTCCTCCTCTGTATCATAGCATTCATTTGTTATGAAAAAACAAAAAAAGACAGGTGAGAAGGGAGTACTATATTATAATTGGCAACAGTTGTGTCACCTTTGAACATAGCACAAAATTATTGAGTCCTTGTGTCATCATAATTTTGGGTTTAGCATGGCCTTGAAAAGTTGATCTCATTACAAAGTTTTCTCTACCAACTGGTTACTCTTCTAGTCCCTATAAAGAACGTTATTGATGCCTCCTGCATCTAATAGTGACATCATTGAGTCTATGTTGTCAGATTCCACCATATGTCTCATGCTCTTGTTCAAAGGAAGTCTCACAACCTATGCCAGCCACTCCTCAGAAATATTGACTTTGCATGTCATCCATACCCTCATTTTTTCTCAGAATCACATGATACTATGGTCTTATCAACCACCCTGGCCCTACTTGCATCATCAGTAGGTCACCTTCAACCCAGCAATCGATATTTCATCATTGGTCCTCAACTAGGTGGTTTCCCTTGTGTTTGAAGGCAAGACATATATTCACACTTTGGGATTCATGCAGTTTCTTGGATGTCATTATCCTTATTGATGATTTCCTCGCCTTTGTCGACATTTTTCATCATTGGCTGCTATTCAGAGGGTCTTTTTTGTGTACATCTTTCATTTTATACACGCAAAAGACGCACAGGGCCATTGGTTCATGAACATGTTCTTCATCCAATCTCCACCAAATCATGAAGCTCCTACTTTGTTCTTCATGCTAACTGATGAGAGATGCCTTAATTCTCTCCTTTCAGCGGGTCTCTTTCCATCGACTTTAGCTCATTTATTATAGATATGGGACCTAGAGTTTTATGAGTACCTTGAGGCTTGCAATCATTAGTGGTAGGATCTCTCGCCATTGACAGATGGGAATACATCAATGTCTCTTGGTCAACGTATTTCTCAAGTGTTCAACACAGACTCCTTTATTCACACTTGTAGGAATGTACTCGATGCCTTGATATCTGCTTTTATTATTGGTAGGTTGTCTCACATTTGTTAATGGTATACCTCAATGATCGGTAATCAAATGATGTCTCAGTATGTTTGACCTCAAATCCTTTATCCACATGATGTATACTTGCACCCTTGGCGGATAGTGTAGAAGACTTGAAGACATCACTATGTGGTCACAGGTTTCCTGAGTTGTTGCTTCCCTTTTATTGGACCAACACCTATTCAAATTTAATGATCATGGGAGATCAAATTGTACTCCATGCTATACATATATCTTCAGATTTATTTTGAGACTGGTTTCACTGGGCCTTGTTCGTGACCATGATAGATTTTGGCATATAACCGCAAATTGTATCTGCCTATTCATGGCCACAAACACTTGTTTGGTATATTTTCTGCATGGATCTGCATTGTATTCTTGGTATCCATGTATGAAAAGTCAGTAAATAATGTAATGAGCAATCGAGTTCGTCCAGTTGGTTCTCTACCACTCCACTCCTGGGTTATTTATAATGTATTTCGGCCATCACGGATACTCCTTTGATCTCACACATTAGGGGACATCTGTTATAGCAAGATTTGCCTCACCATTGCTATCTTTCACAGAGGGCCTTTTCCAACTTCCCTATGTAGAATTATAATCCATTTTTGATAAATCCACAGCTAAAAATAAATACAAAAATTCCACATATATGTTCCCTATCAGCTATACAACATGTGTATACGCAGGCTGCTCAACTACAACCCACGTACATTGGGATTTGTGCCAGAAAATACAAAAAGGGAGTTGGGTTTCCATGTCACGACAAGAGATCTCTGATCCTTGGCCTTCCATATACTGGAAACATTTTGACTCCGCCCTTCAGTTGCATTTTCAAGGCTATAAGAGCATAATTTCAAGCTATGGAAAAGAGGAGAAAGCATTCAACTTTGAGAGCAAAGTTACTCTGGAGAAATTACTTCATATTAAGTCTTCATCCCTTTGTCCCTCAAGTCTGAACACATTGTTCATCCCTCAAGATCTTTCCCTATTGTTGAGAGAACCTCATTGTCTCTCTCCTTTAAGATTTCCTTTCATGGAGGATTGAAGTGGTGGAGGCCTAGTTGGAAGGAACTTGGTTCCTTGGTTTCGAACCGTGATGCAATGGAAGTCTGTAATGTTGACACTTCTGTTGATCAATTACTAATAGAAATACTCCTTTCCCATCCTATTGGTATCGTGCAAATATATTATTATTATCCATGGGCATGTTTGTAATGTTTATTAATGGATTATGATATCTGATGTGCTAACCCCTTTACATTATCACTATATACTTGCTTTTCTTATTTGTTGATCAGAACTTATTGCAGGTATAAATCTTTGCGTTGAACTGCTTAATGGTGGAACATCATCAAATGTTGGATCGAGGTAGGCCTCTTTCTTATCTTGCACATTAGTTCATAAAGCCTACAATGGAATTGAGTTGATTTCTGCAGTCATACCTGTCTGTTGTGGTTTACCCCTATCCATAGAGAGTTTATCCTATGTAACACTTTATTATTGGGAAATGGAGTCATTATTGTCTAAAACATTTATTCAAAGAAATATATAAAACTAAATCCTTTCTTTTATTATAAAATTGTATAATACGTGACAAAGTTGTCAATAGGAAAAATTGATACATGCTTGAATAAATATTTCAAGAAAGGTTAATAAATGTTTTCCTTATTAAAATTTACTCAAGAACTATCTAAAGTAATCAATCTAAATTTATCTTAAACACTAGACTTTTAACTGATTTTGTCTTAACCCAAGGCTTTGAAATTAAATTTAAATTTATTTTAGATAAGCCTAATCAGATCAGTATATACAAATCACTAAGAAAAATTAATAACATAGTAATAATAAAGGTATGTAGAAACACCCTTTACAGATATCACATATATTGCTTCACTTTTTGCAGGTGTACATAGCCTCGTTGAAGTTATCTACATATCACAAATTGAATTTCCTTTCACCACTTCATTTTTTTAATTTTATTTATTTGAGATGAGGGGAATCATTTCTAAATTTTCTTTCATCATCTCTTTTTGAACAAGATGGGGGAAATCATTATTGAATTTCCTTTCACCATCTATCTTTTAAATTTCATTTAATCACTTTAATGTGGAGGAAATCAATGTGTTAAATAACAGAAGGGATGATATCTGGTTTTTTTATAAGATATAGTAGGATTGCCTACATGTTAAAGAATACTCTGATATTAATTTTTCCTCAATTCTAACAATACCTTTTTCTAATAGGTAAATTTCTATGTTTTAATTTATGATTAAACTTTAACCTTGAGAAAACTAGTGAGCTATAGTCTAATATCAAAGCTTAATTTTCAAAATATTACCCTAAACATACTTTTTCAATTAAAATAAAGAAATGAATACAAATCTTCACCAATCTTGTAAAAACAACATGTTTAAGTTTTAAATTTTACTAACTAGATCTATCATTTCTATAAAGATCTAAGACAGAAAGATTTAGCTTCATTTATTCAAAACAAACAAACTAAAACTAATTCTAAAAATATATCAAAAGAAACTTATATTTAGTCACAAAAAAAAAAAAAAAAAAAACAGGACTTGAAAAAATGAAATCAAATCTATTGTACAAATTGGAAATAAATGTTTTATTTATATAAAGTGTTTCCTACTCTAACCTTTTAACATGCTTAATCAAGTTACATCATATTTCTAGTGCAATTAGGAAAGTAAATTATTAATTAAATTATAAACTCTCTCTTTGCAAATGATTAGGAAAAAAAAGAATAATGATTGTAGCAGAAGAGTGATGGGAAACTTACCATGCAATTCATATTCATACTTACAACGTACAAATATTGAAAAATTCACTCCACTTTATGATTCTAAGCAAGATGCAACATGATCTTCCAAAGTATAAAAGTGTACTTCCTAGTTTTTGTCATATTTGAGTTGATAGATAAAAAAATTCTAATTCATAAATATGATTTTCAGAATGCTATTGAAAATATTCTTGCATATTTTCTTCAAGTACAACCTTATTTTTATAAAGACTTGGAACAGTAATTTCATCATGATCATCTTCCTTTGTTTCTCTATATTCATTAAAAACAACTGAGACATCTGAAAATTAATTTATAGGAACTATATTCTGAAGTGTCTCATTTTGAACAAAAGAAGGTGAAAAAGTTTCTACTGCAAGTAATTGTGCTTGAACATGACTACTTTCAAATGATTGAACTTCTTTTTCAAAAATAATTTTTTTTCAATGAAATTTGACTTTGAATAAAAGGGATAATAAGATCTGAATACTCATTCTCAACAGTGAATTCCTTTTCTTGTTCACTAATGTCATATTCAATTTCTTTTTTCTCTATTACTAAATTGAATTATTCATTGCAACAATGTTTATAGAGAAGATCAGCTAGATTAAATCTTTTAGAATGAGAATGAACATTTTCATGAGCACATATTCATGATAAATACATGATTGGCTCATGCACTCATGAAAATCTATTAAGTCTTGTGTTGGATAATCATCGTCATATTCTCTGAATATTGGAAGGCAGTATTTTGTACTAGGCATAGCATTAGGAAAACCATGAATATCTAAAAAATAAAATGGAGCATTCCTTGTAGCGATCTTATCAGCAATTGATATTGACATTTGAAACACAGTGGAGTCTCCAGTGAAGTCACAGTGGATTCACTAGGGGAATAACCACACATCTTGTGTCTGAACCTTATTCACCTTTAAGAACCAGATCTGATCTTTAAAAACCTCGAGAAAAATTTTGAACCTTATTCCCTGGAAACAATGCCAAAAATATTGTAGTAACTTGACATGGTTTTCAGCTATTTAGAAACCATTTGAAGACATATTTAAACCAAATTTAGGCCACAAGTTGGCTCTTGCACCAAATAATGCTCTTTGATATGATTTAAGAACAATAACTTCCTATTGTCACTAAGCAGAAGTTCTAACAATTAAGCACAGATGGAAGATTTGAAAGATAAAGAATGGGATAATTAGGCGGGAGAGGTTTAATATAAAATGATAGGTGACTATATTAAGAAATTGTAATCCTATCAGACTACAGGGATAATCCATTAGGCATAATCTCATTCAACAAATCACAAAAACTTAATAGTTAAAGATGGAAAAAAGGGAGAAGACAATTAAATCTCAAACAATATAGAGGGAAAAAACAATCTCTACAAATCTGAGATGAAGAATAAATGATTTGTTGGGAATTGAAAATGATGAATCCAACAAATCAAAAAGTGAGTGCACATAAAACATATCAATGTTATGGATACTTTTATATGAAATAAAAGTGAATACTTCACCTCTTTCTCATAAGTCTTGATAATAAAGACATAGGTCCACTCAATACTCACAATATATATGGAATTGTGTATCTTTGATTATTCCTTTATAATTTGGAACAGTGGTAGTCGTACCAAATTATTACACTTCTAACCCAAATATTAACCTTATAGAAAAAATATAGAAGAAATAGTTGGGACAATTTGAGAAGCTTAGCATAGAAAATAGAATGTGAAAATAGGGATATGTTTAGAATGATAAATGAATCCAATACATTACTCCTCTATATTCCATAGAATTACAAATGCTCTATGGGATTCATACAAAAATGCAACCTATAGCTTCCATAAAATTCCTAACTTTCCAGGTCTAGTTGCATAATAATGTGCCTCTAGTTGTTTCCCAAAATCCACCTCTTTTACATTCCTTTTGAATAGATATTTATACAAAGGCATCACAACATAAATTGTTATTCGATCCTATTTTTTTGGATTTTCAAATATGATGGGATATTCGAATTCTAAAAATGGATCAATTGGATCATATGATCCCTAGATTTCTTTAATTACTGAAGTGAAACCTCCTCATTTTATTAACTAGATGCCCCAAATAAAATCTATAACAAACATGAAAAACAATTTATGTTGGATCAAACCCAATATGTCATCATGACCATTGATATCACCTTGATCGATCCCACATTCACCGGGGAATTTGTTTTACATGGTTTTATAAAGAAAAGGATATCCCCATGTATTTGAATACAGGTGAATGGGAACTAAAACCTCATTTGTAGTGTTACCTTTTAGAAGTGGGACCCAGCATTTACTGAATCGATGCTAACTTGACGCACATAAAAATTCAATAATTATCATGATTCTCAGTGATCTAACATGGTGTGGTAGTGTTAACATCATTTTGGTCCCACGAACATGCGGTGACCTATCATTGGTCCCTGTTGTCATTGATGTGGAATAAATATATACCCCATGTCACCTAGATCTGATTTTTGTCCTATGTATTTGAAAAATTACACATGTACATGGGGCAGGCGTTCATTGTCTCTAAAATAGGTTGTGCTGGTAAGATGACATGGCAAGCCACGTGTTAATGTTGATGTATTGTGGCATCGGGACATTGGGACTTAAAGTAATTTCCAATCATCAAAATATCCCATAGTATGAGGTTTGACATGACATCAATGCTGACGTATCACGTCATTGGGACATCGGGACTTAAAGCACTTCAGAACACCAGAATATCCCAAGGTTGTGGTATGAAATAATGAGGACCGTTGATATGATGGTATGATATCTATCGTTGGATTTTCACAAATGGACATGGCGACATTATGCTAACATCATCTAGACACGTGTCTACTCTGTACTTGATCTAGATTTGATGAGAAGAATGAAATGAATGCATATCTATATTATTAACACAGAGATTCAATGAACAATAACAAAGATACAATAGAACTTGGCTTCCATTAATAAAGAAATATGTTGAAACTGTAAAATGAAGATTGAAACAAGCTTGCTAGAATGGTGGAAGATTATCTTTGAGAAGAGATGTGATGGTGGTTCTCATTCACAAGAAGATGATTACAATGAAGCTCTGAAATCCTTTTTACAATAAACATGAATTTGAAAACACTAAACATCCAAAACCCTAACCCTAGGAGATGAAGTGTCATGAGTCTTGTGGGCCCCGTTGGGGTAAGTTGGTACATCAAATTCCCCAGGTCCTAACTTTTTCATATGATCTTCATTTTAGGTGCATGATAGCTCACTGGAAAGGACTATTCAAGGAATACACACTATGTCATAAAAATATAATTAATTATATATTTTGACTGTGGTGAGTGTTGTATTATTGAGAGGGGGTTGAATCAGTAATAGACAAATACAATCCTTTTAACCACAAAATACAAGTGTTATATCAATGTAGAATTATCATCCAATAGTTGCAGCATAAATAAAAAATGAACAAATGAGCAATCATACACATACACAGTACACCAGTGTTTTTACGTGGAAACCCAAAGTGGGAAAAAACCACAAAATGTTTTTTCTTATATATCTTTAAGAATTACATTCATTGGAAGAACCAACTTCCTTTGTTTTCTAGATTCAACTGGAAGGAGGCTCCAACCCCCTCGTTTCTTAAGCTACAACCCGAAGGAAACTCCAACTCCCCAATTCACTGGCTACAACCAAAAGGAGGCTACAACCCCCTAGTTTCTTGAGCTACAACCTGAGGGAAGCTCCAAATCCATAATTCTCTGGCTACAACCAAAAGGAGGATACAAGACCCTATGTTCTTTGGCTACAACTGGAAGGTGGCTACAACCACTTGTCCTTGCCCTATCCAACTGCCCTAACATAGAAGTATAATGATGGAACCATTATCACACTGTTAAGGTCCTAACCCGCACATAGGTAGATCAATGTATTCAGATGTAATAAAGGTCAATATTAATAAGACCTTTCAATAAAATAGAATAAGGCAGATGTAAGAAGACCTAATAGAAGCTTCTGCTTCTAGAAGGATCTTCC
>ML790675.1:214658-229600 GCA_009831015.1 Picea engelmannii | reverse complement strand
CTACTTTGACCTTTTGGGGCTTCTAGATGACTCATGAGGGTTCTCCAACTTCACATGGCCATAACTCTCTAACCGTGAGGAGTTATGTGACGTTCCACATACCACTAGAAATGGCATGACATGTACTATCCATATAGAATAGTCTTAACTACAAATATATCAAAACTCATACCATTATCCATAAAACAAACTTGGGTCCATTACCCAAACCATTGTCCTACTAGAATTTTCTATCAAACTTTCTTCAAGGGTTGACATCAATGAAAACCAACCCAATTAATAAACAGTGAGCCCTAAAAACGTTTTTTAGGGTCTCAAAATGACCCCACAAGTTCAAGACCCAAAAAATAGGAAAAAAACTACCAAATTGAGAAATTTCCAAGATGAGCCAATTGGAATAGGTGGGTGGCCACTGATATCCACCTATATCAATACTCCCCCCTTAGGAAGAAATGGTATCCATTGTGTTGAGTTCCTCCATTAGATGAGGAAATTTATGTTGAATTTGGCCCTGGGTGAGCCACTTGCCTTGGTGCAGGAGTTGCCTTGCTTTGACAACCCGATAAAGTTGGATCCTCTACTAGAAATTTCCCTTGACCTATGCTTCCATTATATTATCAGTGGATGCTTGTTCTATGCAGTCAAGGTTAAGATTAGTTGGTGTCAACATTTTTGCTATCTATGAGGTGTCCAATAATAGTGGAAAATATGGCCAAAGGAGATCCACATTGAACACTAGGTCCAAGCCAAGGAAGGGGGGAATGTTGAGCCCAAAATCATTGTCACCCATAGCCTCTGTGATGGTGTAAGGTCCATATTGGAGTGGAATAATCTTTTGATGGGGCCCTTTAAGGAATTTTTTTCTGCAAGTGAAACCAAACTTTGTCTCCCACTTGAAACATGTGTGGCACTTGGTGTTGATCATGGTGTTGCTTGTACTTGGAACTGGAATTCTATAAAATATCCTGAACCTATTGACGAATGTATTGGATACATTCAATGAACTAAGTGGATTTTTCAGATTTAGTTTGAGCATGGGACACATCTTCTTTGGTGGACACAAGGGGTAGTGCAACATCCATGGGAACCAATGGTTGAAATCCCAACCCCACCTGAAAGGGGTTGTGGTTGGGTGAGATGTGTATGGTTCTCTTGTAGCTATGATGAACATAGGGAAGAATATCATCCCATGTGTAGGGGTGCTTGGAATTTTACATGCATAGGATATGTACGATCATTTGGTTGACGAACTCAGTTTGGCCATTTGTTTGGGGGTGGAAGGCAGTGAATTTGGTGAGCTTGGTGTCCAGCAGTGACCACGGGCTCGACCATAATGTGATAAGGAACAATTTATCTTGATATGATATAATTATTTGTGGTATTCAAAAATTTACCCACACTCGTTCAAATAAGAGCTTGGTAGTGGCCTCCACTGTGATGATCTTCTTACAAGCGGCTAGAATCGCCATCTTGGAAAAATGATCAACAACCAAAAAAACATAGTCATTTCCCCACTTGGTGGATGGAAGGCCCGACATGTAGTCCATTGAGATGGATTCCCAGGGCCTAACAGGAGTAGGCAGCGAGGTGTATAGGCCTTTTTTCTTAGTGGTTGATTTGGAAATAGAATAGGCAATGCAAGACCTAATATAATTGTTGACATCCTCTCGAAGTTTCAGCCAGTGTAAATGTCACTACAACACCGCTAATGTAGTTTATACGCCGAAGTGTCTTGCCACCCGACTGTAGTGGGCTTACCAAATTATCTTCACTCACTCACTTGATGGAATGCAGAGATGGACCATATGGCACAAAATCTCATCCTGAAGATGGAAATTAGTGACAGTTTTGTTTGCTCCCAACATCCAGTAGGTGGGGGCGAAGTTAGGATCTTTCTCATAGAATTAGGGCCATCTGGAGGTCTCATGACCTCAAGAGTCTAGCACTATGGTGAGCGGAATGACTGGAGGTTGACTTAGGCAATCAACGATGTGGTTGGTACTTCTTATCTTATACTTGATGTTGATCTAGAACTGCTTCAATTATTTGGACCACTTATGATGCCAGTCATTCTACAATTTTCCTTGTGTATGTATGAACTACAGTGGCTTATGATCAGTGTGGATAACTATATCCTTCCTAAGAATTTAATTCCTCCATTGGTGGTAGGCTTTCACAATGGATTACATTTCATTTTCATAATTAGGATACTTGCAGAAAACATCTAATAGTGTCTCATTATGATATGACATGGGGTGGCCATGCTGAGTGATAAATGCACCCACAACATAGTCTGAATCATTTGTCTCTATCTCAAAGGATTGTTGCAGGTCGAGTAATGAAAGCACTAGGGTTGAGAACAAGTGTTTCTTCAAATCATTGAATGCTTACTATTGTGACAAGCCCCACAAAAAATTTTCCTTACCACCACCCCTGGTTACTTGGTTTAGGGCCCATGCAATATGGGAGAATACCAACACAAACCTGTGATAGAAATTGGAAAGGCCTAAGAAAATCTGAATCTTAGTGACCGTGGTTGGGGTTGGAAAGTCACAGATGACCTGGATCTTGGTTGGATCCACATGCACACCATGCTTATCAAAAATGTAGCCTAGGTACTAGACCCTGTCCATGCCGAAGGATAATTTTTCCAAGTTGACATATAGCTCGTGTTGTCGCAGAGTGTGCATAACCTGTTGAATATGTTACAAGTGTTCCACCCAAGTCTTATTGTAGATTAGAATGTCATCTAGATACACCACTACAAAATAATTAGTGAAATGCCACATGTTATCATCCATCATCTTCATGAAAGTTGTTGTTGCATTTGTAAAACCAAAGGACATGAAAAGTTGTTCAAACAGACCTTCTTTTGACTTGAATGTAGTCTTCGTTACATTTGTCTTCTCTATTGGGACCTGATGGTAGCTAGACTTCAGATCAATATTACTGAAGTATTTTTCCCCCTTGATTTGATTAAGGAGATAGTCAATTCAGGGAATTGGGTATCGGTTCCTAACTACAATTTTATTTAGGGCCTGGTAATCAATGCAGAGTCATCAAGTCCCATCTTTCTTGTGAAAAAGAATGATTGGGCTTCCAAAAGGTGATGATTTGGGTCAAAAGTGACCTTTGTGGAGAATTTCTTGGATCTGATGCTTGATCTCCTCATTTTCTAACAAAGAGAAGTTATATACTGGCCCATTGGGTAGCGGTGTGTCAAGGTTCTGATCGATGGAAATCTTGACCTGACAGTGTAGAGGTACCCTAGTAGGTGAGGAGAATATGTATTTGTATTCTTCCATGACCTTATTGACTTGCTTTTGTTGTGTGAAGAGGTTGGATGCGGAGGCCATGGATGTGGCTGAAATATTTCACTCACTCTAAGAGAGAATCACAAGGAATATAGAATTACCAGTTTGAGATATGACCTTCCTGCATTTCTTGGCAGAGATCAAGGAAATGACACTAGGTGGGACAACATCGGGTATCATGTACAAGTTCCTATTCAAAGTAATAATAACATTGTGAGTCCTATATTCATATACAACATGATGTTTCCGTAAGAAAGTTTGGCCCAAAAGAAAATCACAAATTTCAAGGGTAGAAATATCACAAAATAACTCATCTTTGAAGACCTTGATGTCAAAAGATAGGTGGAACTATTGGCTAACGCAAAGATCGCTTCCTTGGCAGAGCCATCTAATCATGTAGGGTTGTGGGTGCGATATTGTTGACAGGACCAGCCACTTGATTACCTCCATTGAGATGAGTTTCTTTTGGCTACAGTTGTCAACAATGAAGTGCAGTGGGGTGAATTTCACCTACATCTATGAGTGAAATAGGCGCTTGCTTTCCTCTGGCTCATCAGTTTCACCGAGTTGGATCTTGGTGGTAGCAATGGTAACACTGGGTTCTGCATCAATTATCTTTCTCCCCTTTTCTAGTTTTGACTCAAAGTCAGAACCCACATCTAATTCAGAGGTTTTCATCTCAGCCACCAATGACTTCTTTGAGAAGAAATCAATAGTGTTATGCCAGGGGCTCTTATGGAAGTCGCACCAGTTCCCTGTATATTTATTCGTCTTTCCATTGTCCTTCTTTGTTTGCATCTTATACTGGTTTTCCTGACATATTCCATATTTGATTTGTCCTTTGTTCTACATTTTGGGGCTGCCCTTTCCCTACTTCAGCTGTGGGGGGTTCCCGGACCCAAACTGCTACATTTTTTATTTAAGCTTATGCTCAATTTTGACAGCATATTGACAGGCCTCTCCCAAGGACAAGATGTCCAGAAACTCCATTTATTTCTGGATGTATCTATTTAGACCACCGTGGTACTTGAGCACCACATTTCACTCAGAATATTTGATACCCAGCTTGGTGCATAAGGCATGGAATATATGTGTGAACTATGGCACTGCTTGGTCCCTTTCCTACTGCAGTGTGGTCCATTTTGTATAAATGTCATCATAACTTATGATAGGGTAGTATTGTTACTTAATAGAATCCTTGAAGGACTCCCAAGTGAGTGTGAATCTAAATAATTATGGTTCCTTTATTTCCTTTTTCTCACAAAAACTCTCCCACCAATATTTGACATGGGGGATGAATTTAAGGAGTGCAAAAGTAATGTTTCCTCTATTCCAAAAGTTAGGGACAAAAAATACCCTTCTAAAAGATTCAACCATTTTTCTACAACATCTACATCTATATGACCTTCAAATATATTAATATCAAATTTGATTTGTACCTTGAATGGGGTGGTGCCTCAGCTCAAGGAAGATGTGCCACCTTTTGGTAATTGTTGAAGGATTCACGAAAAACTATCCATCATCTCATTCCTTTGTTGCACAAGAGCTTCCTCGAGAAAAAATTTGAAAGGATCTCATGCCCCATAATATTTATTTTCTCTAGCCATGGAAGGTTGCTTGGGTGTGCAAGAGAATATTTCCTCAAGAGAAACAAGCTTGAGACCCAATTCTTTGTACCCTGACCTTGTCGGGGACATGCATTAAGAACGACAATGAGCAGACCTCTTTGATACCACTAATCCATATTTTATTAGCAGAACGAAATGAATACAGATCTATTTTATTAACATAGAGATTCAATGAAAAATAACATAGATACAGTAGAACTTGGATTCTACTAATAGAGAAATATGTTGAAATTATAAAATGCAGACTGAAACAAGATTACTAGAATGGTGGTAGCTTATCTCTCAGAAGATATGTGACAACTATGCTCATTCACAAGAATATGAGTATAATGAGGCTCTAAAATCCTTTTTCCAATAAACATGAATTCCAAAACCCTAAACATCCAAAAACCTAACCCTAGGAGATGAAGTGCCAAAAGTCATGTGGGCCTCATTGGGCTAAGTTGGTACATCAACTTCCCGAGGTCGTAACTTTTGCATGCAATATTTGTTTTAAGTGCAAGATAGCTCATTGAAAAGGTTTGTCCATGGACTACACATTATACCATAAAAATATAACTTCGTGTTCAATTTGACTATGGTAATTCCTAAAAAGTTTTTTTAGGGCCTCAAAATGACCCCGAAAGTTCAAGACCCGAAAACTAAGAAAAAATACCAAACTGAGAAACTGCTAAGATGAGACAGTTAGAATAGGTGGGTGGCCATTGATATCCACATGGATAAAAACTCCCCCCTCGGGAAGAAATGGTATCTATTTCATTTATTTCCCCCATTAGATGAGGATATTTTTGTTGAATTTCGCCTCGGGTGAGCCACTTGACTTGGTGCAAGAGTTGCCTTGCTTTGATAACCCGTTAAATTTGGATCCTCTACTAGTGAGTGCCCTTGACCTGTGTGTCCATGATTTGATCAATGGCTTATTTTTCCATGCATTCACATTTGATCTTCATTCATGTCAATTGTTCTTCTATCTCTGAGGTGTTCAATAATGGTGGAAAATATGGTCGAAGGAGATCCACATTGAGCACTGGGTGCACGCCAAGGAAGGGGGGAATGTTGAGATCAAAATAATTGTCATCCATATCCTTGGTGATGGTGTAAGGTCCATATTGGAGTGGATCAATCTTTTGATGGGGCCCTATAAGGCATTGTTTCTGCAAGTGCAACCAAACTTTGTCTCCCACCTGAAACTTGTGTGGCACCCGATGTTGATCATGGCACTACTTTTACTTGGCATTGAACTTTTGTAAACTATGATGAACTTGTTGGAGGATGTGTTGGATCCACTCAATGACCTAGGTGGATTTGTCAACTTCAGTTTGATCATGGGAAGAGTATACCTAGGTGGCCACAAGGGGTAGCGCAACATCCATGGGATCCAATGGTTGAAATCCAAACCCCATCTGAAAGGGGTTGTGGTCATTTGAGTTATGTATGGCTATGTTCTAGTTTTGTTGAACATAGGGAAGAATCTCATCCCATGTGCATGGGTGCTTGGAATTTTACATGCGCAGGATATGCACGATCATCTGGTTGACGAACTTAGTTTGGCCATCTGTTTGGCGATGGAAGGGAGTGGATTTTGTGAGCTTGGTGTCCAGTAGTGACCATATGCTCAACCAGAATGTGTTGAGAAGCTTGCTATTCCAATCTGAGATAATGGTTTTTGGTATCCAAAAATGTACCCACACTTGTTCAAAGAATAGATTTGTATTTTCCTTTGTTGTGATGCTCTTCTTGCAAGAATCCAGAATCACCATCTTGGAAAAGGGATCAACAACCACAAAAACATATTCATTTCCCTACTAGGTGGATATAAGTCCCGACATGTAGTCCATTGAGATGGATTCCCAGGTCCTGTAAAGAGTAGGTAGAGGGGTGAACAATCCTTGTTTCATAGTGGTCGGTTTGGAAATAACATAGGCAGGGCATGACCTTATATACTTGCTAACATCATGTCAAAGTTTCAGTAAGTAGAAATTTCATTATAGCATTGCCACTATTTTTTCTATGCCAAAGTGTCTTGTCATCGGACTGTAGTGGGATTCCCAAATCATATTCACTTTCTTGATGGAATACAAAAAAGGCCAAGATGGCACAGAATCCCATCTTGAAGATGGAAATTAGTGATAGTTGTGTTTACGCCCAACATCTGGTAGGTGGTGGTGAAGTCAGGATCTGTCTCATAGAGCTGGGGACATTTGGAGGTCTCGTGGCTGCAAGATTCTAGCAATGTGGTGATTGGAACAACTGGAGGTTGGCAAAGAAAATCAACGACAAATTTGGTACTTAATGTCTTATAATTGATGTTGAGGTGGAGTTGTTGCAAGTATGTGGACCACTTCTAATTTTTTTCATTCTATAATTTTCCTTTAGTATGCATGAACTGTAGCAGCTTATGATCAGTGTGGATGATTTTATCCTTCCCAAGAATGTAATTCCTCCACTGGAGGTAGGCTTGAACAATGGAGTATAGTTATTTTTCATAATTACAGTACTTACATATGATGTCTGATAGTGTCTCACTATGATATGCCACGGGGTGTCTGTGTTGAGTGAGAACCATGCCCATAGCATATTTTGAAGAATTTGTCTTGATCTCAAAGGGTTATTGTAGTTCAGGTAATGAAAGAACTAGGGTTAAGCACAAGATTTTCTTCAAGTCATCAAATGCTTGTTGTTGGGAAAGGCCCCACACAGAATTTTCCATGCCACCACCCCTGGTTACTTGGTTGAGGGCCCATGCAATATCATAGAATCCCAACACAAACCTGTGATAGAAATTGGAAAGTCCTAAGAAGCTTCGAAGCTCAGTGAGCATCGTTGGGGTTGTTGTTGGGCCTCCATTTTGACACCCCTATTACCTTATCTTATCTTCTATCTTGGTCATTTTTACGTCTCACATGTGCATATGTTGTCTATTTCTTCCACAAACCTACCTTGTGACCTTATTCATATGAATAACGAGGTAACCTATGTTAAAAGCATGATTTGTTTGATTTCTTAATTAATTGGGACAGAATGATTGTTGTGTATGCTTCTAATTACTTTGATTTCTTTAAGAATATTTCATGGAAAATCTTTATCTCATCTGGTACTCATCCTCGAGATTTTTCCGGTATTTCCACTGGTCTGGTACTGCAACATTTCAAGTGTTCTATTCTTGTACTCTACCTATTCTAGTACCAACTCTATTCCGGTACTCTACCTATTTCGGTACCAACTCTGCATTGATCCGATACCAAGATTCGTTACTATGCTAGTCTGATACTAAACCCACTTCTATAGGATTGATGTTTTGAATGAGTACATTGGTGATGGCTCCAAGAAACTAGTTGGTTGGAAGCATCCTTGGTTTGTTTGAAAACCACAATAGAATTCATCACTCATGCACTTCATGTCATGAGGATGAAGTCCATTACTTGAGATATGCTATGATTCACCAATTGTAATATTTTGTAAACATTTGTTGATTATCTTCAGACTTTGATTGTAACGAATGACCTAAGGGACGTTGTGTAGATGATTGATATAGATAACATACACTATTATGCTGGGAAATTGAATGTTGAATTATTGATTCACTCATTTAATTGAAATAATATGAATGTTATTTTTTTACAATTCATGGATTTGAGTAAATTATTTAGTCTGTAATTTATTTAGAGCTACCTTGTTGGTTCAGCAAGGGCCGACCACCCCAATCAAGGTAATTCTCCATGTATATGTTTATGTGTGGACA
Organism: Picea engelmannii; assembly: GCA_009831015.1. Taxonomy (NCBI): domain Eukaryota; kingdom Viridiplantae; phylum Streptophyta; class Pinopsida; order Pinales; family Pinaceae; genus Picea; species Picea engelmannii. Next base: position 220,916 of record ML790675.1, on the reverse strand, counting down.
TAAGTTAATTGTGTGAGTGTGCAAATAAAACAATTATGTATTGCAAATGATTCTAAGTGCATAAACTTTCCTAAGTACAACGTAGATCTCCAAATAGATACCTGTTGATTTTGGATCAGTGTGAATGATTCTATAAGTAGATAATTTTGTATCAGTGTGAATGATAGTGGATGTTTCCATTTCTATTTATGCAGGGTGATATTTAGTCAACAAAAGCTAGGTAGGTGTTTGGGATTGTTAGATAAGAAATTGTTATTTTCCTAAATTTGAAAGTCTTAGTAATTGTGTTGTCCTTAGTAGGTATGGGAACAATCAAAATTCATCTCTCACCCTTCATGTTGCCATTAGTAATGAAGTATTTCAATCATATTGATTGTCTCATGTATTGAGGAAGGAAGTTTTGATGGCAATTGATTAGTTCATGATTGGTTTCTTTCCAAGAGTAAATAGAGTGAATTTTCAAGTGTTATGTGAATTCAATTGCTACAGGAAGCAGGGTCTCGGTTCATATTTTTATTTCACGAGCCTATAATGAACAAACTTGTTGTCTAAGCAAGAACCTTTTCAACCGAGTGCTTGCTTGATATTTTTACTATGAGCTTTATCTTCTAGTTTGAATTTGTGTGAATAATAGTGTTCAAGATATTCCAAAAACAGAGTATTTTTTTTATTGATTACTTCTTGATTGAGCTAGATACAACAGACATAGATAGATTACCTATTTTCAGCACATAGTGTAACAACTCTTTTGATTATGAATCCTGGATTGATATGTAAATGAGTGCAATATACTAAATATGTATTTACACAAACATTTTGGCACCATTGTCGGGGATTTGTAAACAGTAATAGGTAGAGATTTGAGTTTGATCAGTTTGATGAGTTTGGATTGGATTTAAGGACAACCTAAGGGCGGAGAGAAGATGGTAAGATGACAGGTAAGAACCTTCCCATCCACTTTGGTGGGGTTTCTCTAAATTCAAGTTGTCCTCTTACCTTCGGTAGTTAAAAGTTTGTGTTTTATTAGTATTAGAGTTTTTTTCTTTTTATGAGTAGATGTAGGGATAGTAAAGGTAGATTTATTTCGTCCAAAATTTTAGAAACTTTATAAAACCAAACAAAAAGAAACCCCCCCACACATTAATTCAACTAATTTCTATGCAACAACAATTCTCAGAGGAGAAATTTCAAAGGAAACAATTGAAACAACAGTCGAAGGCACCAAATCTGAAGCTACTATTCAGATTGAAAACATAGTACAACAAGAAAGAAGGGAAGAATTGGCGACCCAATCTAGAAAAGAGACAAAGGTAGTGGTAGAAGAGGTTGAATCTGCCATTGGGACAACACACAAGGTATTGGAACAATTGGATATACCAAAAAAAACAGTATTTGAACCATCATTTAGTGGGGAGACATCACCAACACCCTATAACGTGTTATTTGGAGATATGGTGGATGAAGAGGGAAATGAAAAAAAACAAGACAGAGACATTTGGATTCCCAATATTAGACATTACCAAAGATGTTTCTATGAATAATATTCCACTGTCATCACTACCTCACTTCCATGGTATGTTGACAGAAGATTCTGATTCATTTTTGTTTGAATTTGATATACTATGTACAAGTTATAATTACACTGATAATGCACAAAAAATAAAACACTTTCCAGCCACACATATAGTCTCGGCATTAAGGTGATTTATGATCCTAGGAGAACACACTATCTTATCCTAGGATGGCATGAAGAAGACTTTCCTCCAAAAATATCAAGACTACTGTAGACCTAGGGATGCTAGGAATGACATATTTAAAATGCAGCAGTCTGAGGAGGAAAGTTTGGAAGATTACCTAGAAAGGTTCATATATAACTATCAAAAGACAAAAACAAATTCCTTAGACATAGCCACAATTAGGACCATATTCCTAAAAGGTATAAGGGATGAATGTATTGAGGTACTAAACATCATGAATTCTTGAGATTTGTATCATAAATTGTTTGCAGACATTGCAGATTATTTTAAAAGGTACTCTTGCAGCCAAGCCAAAATAGGAAAAAGTGTAAGGGATCCTATAAAAAGAATTACTAAACCCACACCAGGAGGTGTTATTAGGATAGAATTGGGGAATCTACTAGAAAAATTCAAAAAAGACATCCTCAACACCATCAACACCCAACTTGATACCGTCAAAATCAAAAGAAAACAAGAAGAAGAAAATGCTACTTTGGCAAAAAAAAAATCTTGGTGTAGGAAAAGGCATCTTGAAAAGGAATGTCCCATTAATGTCATTAAAGTTTGTGGAATATGTACAAAGGATCACCCTACTAAATATTTTCCTTCCTTACGTGGGCTACAAGCCATCCTTAAGGGAGAATCTCAAGAAACATCATATCCCCCTGACAGGGTATGGAGGCAAAAAAATCATAATATGTGTGTAGATCCTACCACACAATATTCACAACAACAATGGCCACCTCTAATGCCTTACCCTCAATGGTCACCTTAGCAACCATAAGTTCATCCTTGGAAACAAGGATGGAGGGGGCTTGCATATGTAAATGTTCCCTTTCAGCCAACAACATTTCCCACTTACCCAAAATACCCTTCTAATATCTCTATGTTGCTACCGGGATTTAATCCACCTGTTGTCCCTCCACCTCCATAGCTGCAACAACAACTTACATTTCCTATCAACCCAAATCTGTAGCAACAACAACTTACATTTCCTATGAACCCAAATATGTAGCAACAACAACTTACATTGCCTATGAACCCAAATATACAGCAAAAAATACAAGTTGTACCTATCACAAACCCTCCTCGGCCTACCCCTATTCTTGCACAACCCATTCCTAATCCAAACAATAGACTTACACAACCTGTACAAAATCTTGAAGTACAAACCTTCCCCACTTATGTGATAACTCCTATTTCATTTAATAAAATTCAATTAAGATCAGGGAAGGTTTTGAATAAACCAAATCCTACTGTGGTTATTCAAGAAGAAGAACAAGTAGATAACCAAGTAGTTGAAGAAGAAGAAAAAATGGATAACCAATCATATGAAGAAAGAGACACCCCTGTACAACAAGAAATTCTTCCTCACATTCATCATCCATCAGAAATACCTCAGAAAACTAATCCTTCCCCTTATCTATTACAGCCCTAAATTTCTCTACACATGCATACCTATCCTTTGGTCCTCTTACTTGCAGTTTTTTCCAAGTCATCATTGAGTTGCTCTTCTAAAAAACCAAAATTTTGAAGATGTACGCACCTTTCTCCACTACTTCTCGTGTACATGTGCTTGCTGCACCACTACAGCCCACGTATGTACACATGTTGCACCACTACAGCCCGCGTATACTTGCAAAAGTTGCAAGGAATTCGTTTAGATTATGAGCTATTGGGTAGTTTCCCAACTAATCCACCGCCTATATCCCATCACCCAATTGAATAACCATCCTTTTCCCATATAAAAGGAGGTGTTGGGGTCTCATTCCACATCTATACATAAGAATAGTGAAACTCTTCCTGTTTCACATCCCCTCCTCGCCCCAAGAATTTTCATCCCTTTTGTGAGAATTTCATCAGAAATCCCCATTTTTCCTTCCTTCCTCCATCAGAAACCCATTTCATTTCCCAAGGAGAAGGTTGAGAGGAGAATCCATCAAGGTGGTGCTCTTGGGAAATGAAATGGGTTTCTGATGGAGGAAGGAAGGGAAAATGGGGAATTATGATGAAATTCTCACAAAAGGGTTGCAAATGCTTGGGGCAAGGAGGGGATGTGAAACGGGAAGAGTTTCACTGTTATTTTGTCTAGATGTGGAATGAGACCCCAACACCTCCTTTTATATGGGAAAAGGATGGTTATTCGATTGGGTGATGGGCTATAGGTAGTGGATTAGTTGGGAAACTACCCAATAGCCTGTAATCTCAATGAATTCCTTGCAACTTTTTATTTTTTGAAACTTTTGAAAGTATACATGGGTTGTAGTGGTACAACATGCGTATGTACGCGGGTTGTAGTGGTGCAAAAAGCGTATGTACGTGGGAAGTAGTGGAACAAGGCACGTACATCATCAAAAATTTGGTTTTTTAGAAGATCAACTCAGTGATGGCTTGGAAAAAAATGTAAGTAAGAGGGCCAAAGTCCAGGTATGCATGTGTAGGGAAATTTAGGGCTATAACAGATAGTCCATGGTAAGTCTTCCCTTTGAAAATATTATTTTTCCAGAATTATCGTTAATGTACAGTGGTGTTTTAAAATAGCTTGAAGTAATGCTTTTGTATAAAAGAGGTTTTTTTCCCGAATAGTAGTTTGCATGACTCCTTTTATTATGTCTCAAGCATCCTTTGTGTCAATCCTTCCTTTCTATTTTGTATCCCCTCAACGATGAATTCACAGTGTTTTCTTGTAATTTTCATATTGCACCCATTGTAGTATCGACCCTCTATCTATGTAGCATTTGGTTTTTATGGGATATATCCCCGTCTACATTGTGCGTGTGTGATGTGCTTCTCTGTCTAGAAAATATATTTTATGTGGGTTCTTTATCTGTGTAAAATGCTTAATTGTTTTCTCTCTATTCTATGCAATGTATTTCTTAAACAAAATCCCTCTCTCTATACCAAATGCTTGTTCATTTTATCTATGTTTGTAAATTACTCTTCTCTAGGGAAAGACGCATGTTCATTGTTCTTCTTTATATGCCATGCATTTATGGGATTTCTTTCTGTGTATAAAGGATTTACAATCGACAGTGTTAAATATTTTTAGTATGTAGCCTAACTCAGGTCGCGGACAGTTATGGTATTTTTTTGTTCCCTTAACTTCGTCTGTGCTCTAATGAAATCCTTACATACTTAGGTTTTGTTATAGGTTACTTGTTTACTCTGGACACTCTGATTTAGAGAAAACCATTAATAGTTTGAATGTTATATAGTGCCTCCTTACAGAGGGTTTGATTGTTCTTAATAAATAATCCTCGCCAAGGAGTATCATGCCCTAACTTCATCATGATTTTCACTCTAGAATAATAACTTGATGGATTTGGGTACAAACCATATACAACTCTTTGAATATCTTGAGTGCTTTCGACAACTTTGTGCGAACTCTACAAGATACTTTTAATTATTTAAAACTCAAACTTAGTTTGGTATTTATTTTAATCAAATATTTAATGAATTGCCTCCTCACATCATTGTGGTAAGTTTTGATTCAATGCTTCTTTAATTTCATAGTTGTATGATTGTCCAAAATAGTAATTATTTGTCTATGTATAAGGCAACTTTGTTTAGATAATATCCTTGTGTATATCATAAATGTGATTAAGGTAAGAAGCTTCCACAGTGGTTTCGGTCTTCTATCAATAGTTAAAAATACTATTTCCCAAGTAATGATTGTTGGATATTAAAATCTCACTTAATTTATTCTGTGATAATTCTCTTTCTTTGTTGACTCTTTACTTTGCCAATAATGTAATCTGTAGAATATACATGCTTCTGATTTTTCTATTGTGCAATCAATAATTATTTCACTAGTATATGCATTGATGATGGGTCCATGTTTGTCTTGTGAGGGAACCCATCAGGTGAACAGCGCACCCACTTCCCTTCTCTATCCTGGATTGGTGGCTTTGCAAGTTGGAGAGGATGCTCCTTACAACATCAAAACCCAAGTTAAGTAATTAATTATTTACTTTGCTTCATATTTAGTAATTTTGTACTGTAATAATTCACTAAAACGTTTTATTTGTTATTGCAATTTTGAAAGACACCCCATTCACTTGGCGAGGGACTCAGCGTATCCACAAAATGTATTCAGGTTCCATCTTCTTCCACCAGTCCTTGCAAGAATTCACAAACAGTTTTATGTAGTCCATTTATATTTATGTTTCTCTTAGATAGGGAGTTTTGTCTTAAAAACACAAATGGTTTTGAACTTTTGTGTCCTACGGTACCCCAACTGTAATGTTTGGATAATGACCTATTGACTGTAATAGTTACTTTTGCAAGACAAAATGAGGTCTATTATATCAACTATCTTTCTGGGGTAATATATGTAAATAAAGAATGTACTTGGACTTTTATTCTTTCCACCTATTCTCACCATGATAGTAATGCAATACTAGTACAGTCTAATTTTATTTATTTATCTACAATAATTGATTATGTACAGATTCGAACAGTAATCAAAATACAGATCTTTATTGTCCAGTAGGCATATAAGTATAGCTTTTTATTTATTTCT
>ML790675.1:202638-214608 GCA_009831015.1 Picea engelmannii | reverse complement strand
TATTGTAGCAAGCCATCATGGCTATACAGTCTCTTTAAACAGATTTCACTTATGTGTATACAAGTCCAACCATATTCCTAATATATAACAACCATAGATATAACATCAATAATGAAATTCATGTCTAAGATACATATCTAAATAATTCGATGCTAGAAAACAAAAGGAACAACCATGTTCCACCCAATCGTAGAACAAAACAACCACAGTCACTTGTCTTGATCACCCCCTAGCCTGACCATGAGTCCATAAGGGAGAAATTGAATTATCCTTCTCAATTATAGTCACCAACAACATATCATAATATGTCTTGCCTCACATTGTAATTTCTCATAACAAAAAAAAATTCTCAATCCTCCAACATACTAAGAAATGTCTTGCCTCCGACATATGTTGCATATATTCTTGCGCCTAGGTCTTTCATTCCTTTCCCTCCTTGGGGAAATTCACATCTTTACAAATCCCTAATTTTTAGGGGTTGGTAGTGGTCAAATTCAACTTCTTCCACTTGTAAAAATCATCCATGAGGTAACTCAAACCTATTCCCCACTTATGGAGTCATGGTCAGCTATTTTTAACCAGGTTGTTCCATTTGTCTTCCAGTAGTAAATTTATTAAAAATGTGTCTCATACATGTGTCCATTAAAACAGGATTGTTGGGAAAGTCAAATATTTTCCCAACGGTCATCAAATAATTAATTACATAATCCAAATTCCAAATTCATATTTTCCATAAATGGAAAATAATTTCCAAATCCAAATTTTCCAAAAATGAAAATTTATTTCAAAATTCAACATAGAATTTAATTTTCTAAAATTTGAGGATATTACAACTATCTAGAGACTTAAACTTGAAATATCTAAAGGATAACCAAGATACTGAATGAGGATGTGTTTCCCTATATTTCCTCCTTAATTCAAGGACAAACGTCGAGTTCTAGTTGTATAAATAAATCCCCAATAGGAAGAACAAGGGAGGAAACATAGAGATTTGAATATTGCATTCTAGTATTTTGTTGGGAAGATTTTTGAAGACTTGGAGCTTCTCTCCCTGATGTAACATTTTTTATTAGTTAATAAATATGGTTTTGTTTCCATCTAATTAGATTTTTCATAGATTTCTTGTGTTGCTTGGGTAGGGCCCACTCAAGAGAGATCAAGGATCATTTTTTCATTATTTCTTTATTTTTTATGTTACTGTGTTTCATTTCATTTTCTTAATATTTCTCATAGAATTAGATAGCTATGAACATCATTTTATAACTATAGTTTTGGACCCATACTTCAGTTGTTAGTAACTTGTAATTTTCATTCGGTTTCTTGTAGAAGTGGTGGCAAGTCCATTGGAGTGCTCAAGAGCATATTTTCAAGGCTAGGAACCTCATATTCACCTTGTTTTATCATGATTTGGATTTGTCAATAGTTTAGGAGAATTTAACAAGTTTTTTATGCCTATTCTTACCATCCTATACAAGTTCATGTAGGACTATTACAGTTCTTGTAGAAACTTCTTGTAGGACAGTTTGGGTTGAAGTTTATTCAATTTCTTGCACCAATTTTTATGAGGTTAACATATGTTAATAAGATAACAATAGGTTATGATATTGAATCAAGGGTTAGATGCAATTAGATTCATTTCATTTCATGCAATTAGATTCATGTTTTTTCTCATGCAATTAGATTCATTTCCTTTCATGCAACAGATTAATCTCCTTCCTTGCAATTAGGTTAGTTCCCTTTTCATCTCAGTTTGTTTTTAATTATGCAATTGGATTAATCTTTTTTTCTTTCAGATATATTAGTTTCTTTTTAGTTTGGTGTGATCTCCATTCATGAAACTAGATCAAATTTCATTTATGCAATTAGTTCAGATTTCCTTCAACATGTTGTAATCAAGTTTTATGCATTTGATTAGTTCCCTTGATCAAACTAAGACCTAGGTTGTTTTCAATGCACTCTTCTTATACTTTGAAAAAAACCTCTAAAGTTTGTACAAGCCCTGGGTTGAAAACTAAAGTAACAAGATAAGGAAGTAGTACCATTATTGTTGTTATTTTGAGGCCCACCACCCATCCAGATTTTGTCTTGATAACCATTACTAATTTTTTTTTTTACTGGTTGCATCCTAGTTCGCATTTGATGTCTTTCTAAACTAATGAATGAAATGCAGCTAATTTAAAATGCAAATTTGTGCATCTAGACATGACTAAAAATAAGCAAACTATGCACAAAACCAAACATGCTTATGTAAATGAACCATTGAATTAGTTCACTGATAATAAAGACACTTGAATATGATTAAATGGTTGCAAACCTAGAACAGTCCAGCATTACAACAACTATTTATATTCCTATTCTCACACATTCATACAAAAAATTCCAAAGAACATAAATAAGAATGCTACAACAACACATATGAATAGTGTACAATGTGAAACAAATTCTTACTCAACTCCAGTGCTAAGTAAAAGTAGTAGAATAGTCCGCAACAAGTACACAAAGGTGTTGATGATTGTAGCACCGTGTGACATTCTCCAAGATACATTCTCCTCTGGACTGAGTTGATTCAACCTGTGAGAGCCCATGTGATGGGTGCATCGCTCTCCTCTATGAGAGTTGAGTCATTGTGTGGTCTCATGCATTTGTACTCCTATGGACTCTGTTGAGTTAGGATTGATATGGTACTCCAAACGATTCTCATGCGGACTCGGTTGATATAGATATTTGTTGAGTACGACGTCCCTGTGGCTAAGCACAAGTGGACGTGTCCCTAGTGGCTAAGCACTAATGTACATGTGGATCCCTTTATATATTGTCTAAGTGTAATATTTACTTGTAACCCTAATTGTGATGTAAAGGGTACAAGTTAGCTCCACCATATGTGAAAGGTAATTAATGATTATTATAATAATTGATTATATTACTAAGTTATTGAGGTCGGCCCTATTGTGCCAATAGACACACCTATTGTTGTGTCTTGTCTTGTATAAATAGAGGTGATTTCCCCATTGAGGAAACACACTCACACATTTGTCACTTATCATTTGGAAATTTCAACAACACTTGTAAGGTTGAAGTGCACACCTCTCTTGGGCACTAGTTTCAAGGTTGTAGAAGCACCCTCTTGTGTGCATTAGGGTTTATGGTTGGGGAATATTCTCTTGAGAATATAGAAAAGGATTGATGGGTTTTTATTCCTTGTTGAGAAGGGTTTTCTGAGCATACTTCTTGTGTTCTTGTGCATGGTTACTCTTCTTATGATCTTGGTTATTGCAATACTTGTGTATGGTGTTGTTTCATTTTTTTATGGTTCAAGTACATGCTAAATGAAATAAAACTCATGCTTGAGCCTATCATAGTGAAAATTAAACATGGTATCATAGCATAGGACTTGAAAGAAGCATTGCATAATTGTTCAAATCCAGTCGTCCTCTTTTTTGCAATCCATACGACCCTTTAGGGTTTCTGAAGAAAAAGTGTGTCCCTCCCTTTTCTGGTTGTTTCAAAACCCTACACTGAAATGTTGGGGATAAAATTATAATAAGAGTGTAATTCCTCCCTCGGTGCATCTCCAAAGACTCAAAGAGTGCAATTCGAAGAATTTTGGATTTTTGGCCCTAGGGTTTCCAGGGTTACGCAATTTTCTGCAGAAATTTTGGTTCTAGGGTTTCTACAGCTCACCAGTGTTCATGTAACTTTATAAAGACTTATTTTTTGTAGTCATAAGTCCAACAAAACCTAAGGTTTCTAGCCTAGCCTAGCCGTTAGGTTTCCTAGCCTAGTTGCTAAGGGTTTCTAGAAGAATCTGCAAACCATGAGGAACATAACCTTGGTGGAAGATATGCTTGATGGATCAAGCAACTTCAGTTCCTGGAATCCAAGAATACAAATCACCCTGGAAGAGGATGACCTATTGAATTTGATACAAGAGACTCTACTGGAGACAGCTACCAATGAAGAGAAGGAAGAATGGAAGGAAGATGACATCAAGGAAAGGAAGATAATCATCTACTCAGTGAGAGATCATCTCCTACCTCATATTTCCAACTTGAAGGTAACTTATGAGATGTATGAAGCATTGAATAATATGTTTGAGAGTAACAACACCCTCAGATCTCTTACATTGAATATCCAGCTTAAAAATATCAAGATGACGAAAGCTGACACTGCTGCTACCTTCTTCATGAATATTTCAGAGATCAAAGATCAGTTAGGTTCCATTGGAGAAACTATATCAGACAGAGAATTTGTCTTGACCACTCTCAATGTTATTCCAAAGCATTGGGAACCATTTCTTCATAGTATCAGTGGTAGAGAAAAACTACCTACTTTTGATCATCTATGCACAGATTGTACCCAGGAAGAAATTAGACTTATAGATAGAGGACTGAAAGACTCCCCTCATGATGAAAATCATGCTCTTGCCTTTCATACAAAGAAAGGAGGAAAGAATATAAGAATATTCGGTCAAGCATTCAAAGTTAAGAAGACTTCATTAGCTCCAGGTCATGACCATAGAAAAGATAAATCAAAGATCCAGTGTTTCAAATGTGACAAGTATGGACACTTTGTGAGATATTTTCGTACCAAGAATAAAGGAAGACAACTTGCCTCCACTACTGATGTTGATCCAGAGCCACATCAAAGAGATGAAGACATCAAATACAAAGAATTCTTCTTCATATCAACACTCTCAGGTACGGTCCCTTCTCATAATGATATTTGGTTAATTGACATTGGTGCCTCCAAGAACATGATCGAATATAGAGATCATATAACAGATGTTGTTGAGAAAGAGACCAGTCTACATGGTGTACTTGGAGACAATGCCAGAAATAATGTGAAAGGGGTTGGAACTTCTACATTCCAACTAGATTATGACATACCCCTTTAGTTGAGTGAGGTACTATATGTACCTAGGATGAAAAGGAACCTTGTCTATGTTTCTTCCTTAGAGGATAAAGGATACAAGGTCACCTTCTCTAAAGGAACATTTCTTGCATGGCACCAGGGCTCGCATATGAATTCTTCCCAAGTGATTGGTGTTCAAGAAAATAGCTTATACAGGTTGAATGTCTGACCAGTCCAAGCCTTGTTACATGATACTATCAGCTTGAGTGAGCTATGGCATAGGAGACTTTCTCATATTCATTATAGAGCCCTTCCCTCTCTAGGGAAGATGGTAGCAGGCCTTCCAAAGATACAAATTCAATATAATGGTGTTTGCAAAGGTTGTGCTCTTGGAAAAAATGTCAAGGGGTCCTTATTGAGTAGTGACAATAGATCTGAGGGGATCTTGGACTTGATACATTAAGATGTGTGTGCAGCCATGAGAGTTTCTTCCTTGAAAGTATATTTGTACTATGTTCTCTTCATTGATGATCACTCTCGAAAGAGGTGGATTTATTTCTTAAAGACCAAGGATGGACTCCTTGTGATATTTAAAGAATTTAAAGCTCAGGTTGAGAACCTGACCAAGAGGAGGATCAAGGTGTTGAGATCAGATAATGGAGGAGAGTATACCTCCATGGATTTTGGTGATTTATGTATTGAAGCAGGGATCAAGAGGGAGGACAAGTTTTGTGTAATTTATAAGAACAAAACTAGCTCTTAATAAAGGGGAAATTTCACTGTGCACCTTAAGAAACCTAGTGATTTATAAGGCAAATAAAACAAAGAAAAGTCCATTATAAACTTCAAAGAAAATATAATATGTACACTACAAGTTCATGAGATCTTGGAAGTCCAAAATGATAAGGAGGGGCCTCATACTATTTTGACTTCATCAAATGATGAAAGTTAAATTATTGTAGGAGGGTTGTTGCTATCTCAACACCACACCACCCAAAGAAACAACAATTTTCAAGTAAAGGGAATGAGAGTCAATAAACTTATTATGGATCAACATGGAACCAAAAAGGAAACCAGTGTGGAGGCACATAGAGGAATAAAAGCAATGTATGGAGATATCAAAGTAGCATGGAAAAGACATGGAACCCAAGGAGAAACTAGAATCAAGCTCAAGGAGGAAAAGCCATAGTTAGACCCCATGTCAACATTTCACTAGGATGGATGGATACTCATGCATGGTATTGGTTGGTTACATTACTTAGTAAGTAATATTATATGTCTTTTTCCCATGTTTTGAGGACGAAACATGTGAAGGGGGATGGAATGTAATGTACCTACGGAGGAAAATATGGGGTACCTAGGGAGGTACATGTTCACCCTCGACCAAGTTTTGAGAAAACCTTGGTCAGATTTGACCACTTTTTGGACTTCGACACATTGGTCAATAAAGGAGTGGTAGTTGAGATGTGGATCTCACTTATTTTGGAAGCTATGTGGACCCAACAAGGGGTCTATAGGGTTTTTGTAATGGGTTATGGGATGTCGGCCCATGGGGTTTACCCATGATTAGTCCTTATTGTAAAAGTATAAATAAGTAAGAATGTATGGTAGAAGTAGCGAAGTCTTGGTAGCTAAGTGAAAATAGTTTTGAATTTCTTTGTGTAATAGGATGTGTATGTGTGAAGGCTTTGTGCTCGCTAGAGAAGTTGGCTATGTGCCTTGATCGGGTTTTGGAAGGAGGATTCGATGCTCAATGTGCAGATATCTTGTTTGGTGTGAAGCTTGGCTCTATTGCTTGGTGCACAGGAGAAAATGAATGTAAGATATTGAAGAATAATAAAGAAGATGAAGCGGTTGGTGGACATAGCCCCACACTGGGGTGAACCATGTATATCTTATGTCTTTGGTTGGCTTTGTGTTGTATTGTTTATATAATGAATATGCTCAGTGCTTTTATTATTATGTATGATAGATAGATATGTTGTTTCTTAGTGCTTTACTTGTGTTAAAGATGAATGAATGTTAGATCTAACTTAATGCTATGTGCTGAGTGGTTGAAGTTCTTGAATTTTGTTGTTACTACACCAATCTCTATTAGGGTATGTTTTGTGATGTTATTAAAGCTAATAAAATCATGCATATCACCTTCTAAGTTTTGCTAGAATACTTTGTGAAGTGTTGTTATCACAGATCTATACCCCAGCTTGGTTACAGACACCTGCGTATTGTAACCCCCATTGCTTCTACCTTGGGTAAGACTTCCCCTACTTCGCAGGTGTTGCCGAAAGGGCTGGTAGTTAGGGTTTTGTTGGTGTGATTTTGAATCATTGAAACTTGGGTCTAGCCCTGTGCCAACAAATGGTTCCATTGTCGGGACCTGAAACTGTGATTGTTCAAAACTGAACTAAAGAAAAGAGAATCTCTATGCGTAGATTTGTTGTTGAAGTGTGTAGTACTCTAATTTACATGTGAAGCTTTGTGCTAAGAAACAAATTTGATCTGAAGAATAGAGGTAAGATTTGTTCTCTGATAAGAGTAAGATAAGTGAAATTTTTTGTTTCGAAAGCATGAATTTAGGTTTGTTTAATAGATTTTGTCCTAGTCGGAAGGCTAGGGAGCAGTTGGAAGAAAGATTTTGTAACACCCTGTTTCCCCCAGTTTGTAAAAATAACGGGGTTGGCCAAGAACTATGGAAAACTCATAAATGTGAATATGTGATGTAAATGGACCTTGAGGAAAAGGTCAATGAATGTGAATAACATTTTGAATTTTATTGCAGGACTGTTGAGAGGGAATGTGCAGAAAAAGAGACCACAATGGCGGTGGAAGGCACCTGGAAAGGTGGCATTAACTTCCACCGAGAAATAATACCATATTTGGACTCCACTGGCCTAGAGAATCAAAAGCAGCTCACTGGCCCTGAATTAAATGACTCGCAGGCTGGTAGGTAGATGGCTTAATGAGGGATGGGGAGGTGAATCGCCTATCCGTAGAGCCATCATGACTGACCAGTGTGAGGGTAATCATGCCACATGCAACCTTGCAAGAGGATAAGGTGTGGGGTAGAAGCGATTGCAAGGGGGCGAGACACGAGGGGAGCACTCTGGCGATATGTAGAGTGAGTGATAGCAGAGAGGAAGGATTGCAACCTTCGCTCCTGGTCACTGGCAGACAGAGAGACGCAGGCTCACAACATCGTGGTCTCAGCTCGGGGGTGGCTAGTGGTAAATCCACTGGGAGTCACTAAGCCTACGGTTGGGTGGAAACGAGCACCCCTCTTAGCAGTTGCACTCACTTCAGGCATTATTTCTTATAAGTTTCTTACATACTGCATCTTGAAATTCATATACTGACATATATGCTCATAAAACTGTGAAATTGTGAACGATTATAGTATAAGAATGTCTTTGCAGTGTTTTGATAAGAAATGATAGATATATGCTTATAACAGAAAGACCACGCATGGCTTATGTTGATAAATGAATTTAATTATGCATGAGTTGAACCAAGTCCGACTTACAGTCCGTCCTCGGGAATTAGTTTCCCCTTGTATATCTCCCGGAATGCCTCGTAATAGATCTCTTCACAGAGATTTTCCTCCTTGGAAAGGTTTACCAAGAGCCTGGACAAAGGACTTGAAGTACAATTATTAACAACCCTATACGAGGAGGAACAACCCTCCTAAAATCCCGAAGTAGCAGCGTAGGGATAAGTATTGATCGACGGATGAGATCTCGTCGGAAGAACCATGGTCGTTCACGACCGTTAGATTGACAAAAGAAAATGGGGCATTACATACCTTGCCCCCTTTTCCTCTATCTTCATGAATAGCGAGGAAATCGGGATCGTAGACCCCCAAGGTCCAGGAGAACATCTGGACCATTGATTTTTCCACATCCATGAAGTGGAGGGAGAGTGCGCGACGTGGGACAGATCTGAATCGTTAGATCCTAGCTAGAAAAACCTGACAGTCGTTGGATTTGTTCAGAGATGCATGAGGGTTAATCCCTCGTGAACAAGAGGTTGAAAGTCCCGATAAGAGGTGTGGCCATCGGGATATCGACACTCATGAAGTCAGGAGTCCCAATGACATGAGTTCGGGGAGTTTCATAGTGAAAATCCTGAAACCAATCTGAGTCGTCCATCATATGAGGACACGTGGGCAAAATCGGCAGCCCGTCGGCATTTCTGAGATCGAAGGGACAAGTTGCCAAAGTATTTCGGCAGCAGAAACTCTGAAATCACGAGAAGCGATCAGGACCGTCCATCTTAGGAGGATGTGTGGTGACAATCGAAGTATGCGGGAAAAGTCCCGAAAGAAAAGGCATCCATCGGGAAATCGAAAATCCCGTGGACAAGAAGCCCATACACTTCGGAATTCTGAAGTCCAGAATACCGACAAAGTGAAAAGCATCCATTGTAGGGTCAGCTGTCATTATATCGGCATATTGGGATTCGGTGAATCGTGAATCCTGAGGACGAGTACATCTCGGCCTTGGAAAGTCCGAAAACCCAACAGGGGTTAAGGCTGCGGTCTTGTGAGATAGTGGTCATGTGGGCCAGGGGTTTAGCTAAGAGGGCTAATACGTAAGAGACCATATCGGTGAATTGGCTCATCAGAGATCGGGGATTCAAGAGAACAGGGAACTCTTGACATCGAGAATCATGAAACCCTGAAACCCAAAAGTACATGCATTTCTCGTTATGGAAAGAGTAGCGATCATATGCAAGGGCCGTGATAGGGGATCCAATGAGCCTCTTCGGCCCATGAATTGATTGAACGACCCTGTGAGCGGACATGCTTGGGAGCACAACTGCATCGCTCCCCATGTCAAAATTTGGGGATTTGAATGACAAAGTGTCTTGGAGTTGTTGCACTCCGAACTCCCAAGTACCGAAACCCTGAAAGGATCCATGCCGTTAGATCAAGGGAGGCTTACGGCCATCGATCTCCCTTTGTAGGGAACTTTGGAGATCTCGAAAGTTTGGGGGATTTGAATGGGGAAAGGTAGAAGTCGTGTATCGCGATTACCCGAATCGCAAAAATACATTAATCTCTTGGCTGGCTTAAGCGCATGGACACTGTATAGGGTCACATGGACAAGACCCCAAGAGAGAAACTTGCCCCTCGTTAAAACCCCATAGCACTTCGGGGGTTCTAATTGTTGAGAAATCAATGAAAAAGCTTGATGTGTGTAATGGGTATGTGACAAAGTGTCATCAGAGCATGGTTACAACACTCAACCTGATTGGGCTCATGAAGGAGTTGTGCATAAGCTCTGTTTGAAGTACTCCTACAAAGAGTAACCCCTAACATAACTCTCTTGTCCAGGATTAAAACTTGGAAATGAGAACCCGACTGTGTATGCATGTGAGAGAGTTATAAATTATGCACAAATTATAAAAATGTATTTAACTCTTGACTAATAACCAGTGTTTGTCTTTTCACTCAAGCGGATGATCAACCACGGAAATCTACAGACGCAGAGTATGGTGACTCACCAAGAGGTGGGAGAAGGCTCCCACAACAGAGACAAAGAGTCTGACGAAAGAAGAGCAATAGGAACCCCTCTAGATCTAGTTGAGACTGTGAGAAGTTTCATGGTTGAATTGCAAAGCTACAAGGCCGACAATGAAAGGATGATGAAAGAACAAGAAAAGAAAATTGAAATTAATGCAGTTTTACTGCAGAGCTTATCCGACCTACAGTGACAAATGCAGCATGAACCTGAGATACAGAAACATGGTCGTATCAATGGCCATACTGAGAGGAGCACCTCAATAAAGGTCCACCCCAGAGGTAAAGGACCAGTGCCGGACGATTCCACTAAGAAGGAAGCTGGCGATTCAGAAGGCTCTTCCAGCAGCAGGACGAATTCCTATTCTCGAAGAAAACAAAAGAAAAAAAAGACTTCCAAGGGTCATAAATTTGAGGAATTCAGAAAGTCTAGACCTCCCTCCTTTGACGGTGAGATAAAGAAGGGAGAAGAAGCCGAGGCCTGGCTACTTGGACTGAAGAAATATTTCAGAGTCCATGACTTTTCAGAAAATTTGAAGGCCCGAGTGGCCACTTTCAATCTGAACGAAAAAGCTTCCATCTAGTGGGAATATCTTAAGAACATGAAAGGGGTCCGCGAGGAGGACCTGTCCTGGAAATGGTTTGAGAAGTACTTCTGGAAGAAGTACTTGTCGGAAAGATATTTCGACAAGAAGGCTAAAGAGTTTTATGAACTCAAACTGGGGCAACTCACTATAGAGGAATATGTCAACAAATTCCTCGACTTATTGAGATATGTACCCTACATCAAAGTAGAGAAGGTGAAGGCACAATGCTTCATCAGTGGGCTACCCAAGGAATACCGGAACTGAATCGAATTTGACGAGCCAAAGACCTTAGAAGACACTATACGAAAGGAAACATATTGTCATGAACAATATGGACATCGGGCAGAGTCTTATGGATACTGGAAACAAAAGAGTGGTACAAGATTTCAGAGAAAGGGGATCAAATCCTTAGGATTTAAGAGCTACAAGAAGAACCCCGGAATGAACTTTCCAAACCGAAGTGTACTCCTGCAGAACTTTTCCTCGGTGGACGGAAATAAAACTTCTGGACCTATAACAATGAAAACTAATAACCCAAAGAAATAACCTCTGAAATGTTGGGGTTGCATAGAAGAGCATCAACTGAGAGACTATCCACACTGACAACAGAATAGTTTAAAAGTTTATAACATCCAAGAAGCTGCCATAGACAATGATGTGGCAAGGAGTGTGTCGCAGATTTATGCAACCTTGGATAATAACCAAGTTGACCACCAAGCTTCAGTGGTGGAAATAGAAGGTATGATTTTCAACCATCTAGTGTCTGTTTTGATTGACCCTGGTTCAAATTTGAGTTAAATATCCCCTAGAGTTGTTGATAAGTGTAAACTATAGCCACAGAAGCAAACCAAGCCATGGTTGGTACACTTAGCCACTGGCACCAAAAGAAAGGTAGTAGAGGTCATACCAGCCTGCCAATTAATGTTGGGTGAATTCCCCACCTAAGCAACCCTTAATGTATTACCCCTGGGATCATACGACCTGTTGATTGGTATGGACTGGTTGGCCACCCAT
>ML790675.1:190337-202588 GCA_009831015.1 Picea engelmannii | reverse complement strand
CTGGCACCAAAAGAAAGGTAGTAGAGGTCATACCAGCCTGCCAATTAATGTTGGGTGAATTCCCCACCTAAGCAACCCTTAATGTATTACCCCTGGGATCATACGACCTGTTGATTGGTATGGACTGGTTGGCCACCCATAAATCCAAACTGGACTATTACCATAAAACCTTAGAATGTGTGAGTAAAGAAGGAAAAAGGATAACCCTCCAAGGGATCCGAAAACTAGTCTCGGTGAGACAAATATCAGCCCTGCAAATGAGAAAGTATTGTCAAAAGGGATGCCCCCTATATGCAATACAGTTGTTAAAAACAATCAAAGGTGCTAAAACAAGCCCTGAAGATCACCCTATCCTGAGGGAATATAGTGATGTGTTTCTGGAAGAGGTACTGGGTCTACCTCCGAGAAGAGACTTTGACTTTTCGATAGAACTCACACCAGGAGCGGTGTCGGTGTCTAGGACACCCTACCAGATGAGCACACCTGAGTTAGTTGAACTCAAATTACAATTAAAATTAATGATGGATAAGGGTTATATTCGACCCAGCGTGTCCCCATGGGGAGCACTAGTCCTATTTGTGAAAAAGAAGGATGGCACCCTTAGACTGTGCATAGATTACAGACAACTTAATAAAGTAACCATAAAGAACAAGTACCCCTTGCCCAGGATCGATGATCTATTCGATCAGTTGGGAGGTGCATCTATTTTCTCAAAGATTGACTTGAGGTCAGGGTACCATCAAGTCCGAATCAAGGGTGAAGACATCCATAAAACCTCTTTCCAAACACGATACGGTCACTATGAGTTTGTGGTAGTGCCATTTGGGTTAACCAATGCCCATGCCACTTTCATGTGCTTAATGAACAATGTACTCAGTAAATTTTTAGATAAATTTGTACTAGTTTTTATTGATGACATTTTAATCTACTCTAAGAATAGAGAAGAACATAAAGAGCATCTTAGACTTGTGCTGAAGGGGCTAAGAGAGCATCATCTCTATGCTAAATTTAGTAAATGTGACTTCTTTCAGAAGAAAATACATTACTTGGGACATGTTCTGTCCGAGGAAGGGGTAGCAGTAGATCCTGACAAGATCAGGTCTATCATGGAATGGCCTACCCCAAAGGATGTCTCGGACATCAGATTCTTTATGGGATTGGCGGGATACTATAGGAGATTTATAAAAGGATTCTCCAAGATCGGTTGTCCAATCACTGCCCTCCAGAAGAAGGGGACAAAATTCCTGTGGACATAGCAATGTGAAGAAAGATTTCAAATCTTGAAACATCTAATAACCCATGCACCTGTGTTGAAAATAGTTGACCCAGAAGCTGACTTCCTTGTGTGCACAGATGCCTGTAAGGAAGGGCTCGGAGGAGTCCTTATGCAGGAAGGAAAGGTGATCTGCTACAAATCCTGAAAATTGAATGAACATGAGGTCAACTATGTGACTCATGATCTAGAACTGGCTGCCATAGTGCATGCCTTAAAAATGTGGAGGCATTACCTCTTGGGAAGAAAGTTTGTACTTATGACAGATCACTGTGGATTACGGTATTTGTTCGACCAACCAAAGCTCAATGCTAGACAAGCTAGATGGATGGCCCTCCTTAGCGAATTTGATTTTGAAATCAAACACATCAAAGGGAAGGAAAATAGGGTGGTTGATGCCCTTAGCAGAAGCATGAAAACAATTCACCTGGCAACAATGAGTACCTGCGAGATAGATGTCAAGAACAGAGTCAGAAATGCACAAGAAATAGATTCCTTCGTTCAGATTGTGACCCTATACCTACAACAAGAACCCGCTGGAGGAAAATATGAAGGCTACTAGATGACTGAAGGAGGTCTTCTCACCTACAGAGATAGAATGTACATCCCAAATTGTGACGACTTGAAGAGGTTCATCATGGATGAACTACATAAAATACTATACACTGGTCACCCAAGATACCAGAAAATGATCACAGCCACCCATAAACAGTTTTATTGGCCTGGATTGAAGAAAGACATAGCCAAATATTTGGCCCAATGCATAGAGTGACAACAGGTTAAAGCAGAACATCGACAGCCAGTAGGACTATTACACCCTTTACCCATTCCAGAATGGAAATGGGAAACCATCTTCATGGATTTTATCACTGGATTACCAACTTCAACCAAACATAACGATGCCATTATGGTGGTGGTGGATAAACTGAGCAATTTTTCTCATTTCATCCCCGTCAAATCGACCTGGAAGGTGATAGATATCGCCTAGGTATTCATGAAAGAGGTGTTCCAACTGCACGATATGCCGAAAGATATAATATCTAACAGAGACACAAAATTTACTTCAAATTTTTGGAAATCACTGATGGCAGATTTAGAGACCAAATTGTTGTTTAGTACCGCCTCTCACCCTCAAACCGATGGACAGACAGAAAGAGTTAATCAAATATTAGAAGATATGTTAAGGATGGATGTAATGCATCAACCTAGGAAATGGGAAGACTATCTGCCATTGGTAGAATTCGCCTACAACAACGGCTACCAGGCATCCTTAAAGATGAGTCCCTTCGAGGTCCTCTATGGTAGGCCATGTAATACTCCAATCAGCTAGAGTAATCATGTAAATAGGGTTTCTTTTGGACCCGACATGCTGAGAGAAATGGAATGGCAAGTGACTCAGATAAAAAAAAATCTGAAGGTCGCTCAGAACCAACAGAAAAGTTATGCTAATCAAAAGAGAACACCAAGAGAGTTCAAAATGGGAGACCATGTATATCTCAGAATTAAGCCCAGAAGGAGTTCCCTAAGAATGGGAGCTTGTGCCAAGTTGGCACCCTGGTATTGTGGACCCTCTGAGGTTCTAGAAAGAGTGGGACCTGTAGCCTATCGGCTAGCACTTCCTCCCACCGTAAAAGAACATAATGTTTTTCATGTTTCATTATTAAAGAAATATGTACATGATGCTAATCATATAATTGACTAGTCTGTGATCTAGGTTGAATTGGAGGGAGAATTTCTACCAGAACCCCAATGCATACTAGATAGAAAGGAAACCCCGCTCCAGAATAGAACCATTGCACAGGTCAAGGTGCAGTGGAAACATTTTGGCCCAAATGAGGCTACATGGGAAATGGAGGATGCCATGAGACAGGCATATCCGATTTTTTTTACTTCTGTACATGCAATTCATGTTAGTAGATAAGAACATCGAGGACGATGATCCTTTTAGGGGGGGGGGAATTGTAACACCTTTTTTCCCCCAGTTTGTAAAAATAACGGGACTGGCCAAGAACTATGGCAAACTCATAAATGTGAATATGTGATGTAAATGGACCTTGAGGAAAAGGTCAATGAATGTGAATAACATTTTGAATTTTATTGCAGGACTGCTGAGAGGGAATGTACATAAAAAGAGACCATGATGGTGGTGGA
The DNA here is from genome assembly GCA_009831015.1 of Picea engelmannii. NCBI lineage: Eukaryota > Viridiplantae > Streptophyta > Pinopsida > Pinales > Pinaceae > Picea > Picea engelmannii. The sequence continues at coordinate 199,164 of ML790675.1, read as the reverse complement.
AGTCACCTGGAAAGGTGGTGTTAAATTCCACCGTGAACTAATACCATATTTGGACTCCACTGGCCCGGAGAACCAAAAGCAGCTCACTGGCCCTAAATTAAATGACACCCAGGCTGGTAGGTAGATGGATTAATGAGGGATGGGGAGGTGAACAACCTATTTGTAGAGCCATCATGACTGACCAACGCGAGGGTAATCCCACCACACGCAACCTCGCAAGAGGATAAGGGATGGGGTAGAAGCAATTGCGGGGGGGGCAGACGCGAGGGGAGCACTCTGGCGATATGCAGAGTGAGTGATAGAAGAGAGGAAGGATTGCAACCTTCACTCCTGGTCACTGGCAGATAGAGAGACGCAGTCTCACAGCATCGTGGTCTCAGCTCGGGGGTGGCTAGTGGTAAATCCGTTGGGAGTCGCTAAGCCTACGGTTGGGTGGAAACGAGCACCCCTATAAGAAGTTGCACTCAGTTCGGGAATTATTTATGATAAGTGTTTTACATACTGCATCTTGAAATTCATATACTGACATATATGCTCATAAAACTGTGAAATTGTGAACGATTACAGTATAAGAATGTTTGTGCAATGTTTTGATAAGAAATGATAGATATATGCTTATAAAAAAAATACCACGCATGGATTATGTTGATAAATGAATTTAATTATGCAGGAGTTGAACCAAGTCCGACTTCCCTTCCGTCCTCGGGAATTTGTTTCCCCTTGTCTGTCTCTCGGAATGCCCTGGAATAGATCTCTTCACAAAGATTTTCCTCCTTGGAAAGGTTTACCAAGAGCCTGGAAAAAGGACTTGAAGTGCAAGTCTTAACAACCCTGTACGAGGAGGAACGACCCTCCTAAAATCCCGAAGTAGCAGCGTAGGGATAAGTATCGATCAATGGACGAGATCCCATCGGAAGAACCATGGTCGTTCACGACCGTTAGATTGACGAAAGAAACAAGGGCATTACATACCTTGCCCCTTTTCCTCTATCTTTGTGAATAGCGAGGAAATCGGGATTGTAGACCCACAAGGTCCAGGAGAACATCTAGACCATTGATTTTTCCACATCCATGAAGTGGAGGGAGAGTGCGCAATGTGGGGCAGATCTGAACCGTTAAATCCTAGCTAGAAAAACCTGACAACCATTGGATCTGTTCAGAGATGCATGAGGGTTAAGCCCTCGTGAACAGGAGGTTGAAAGTCCCAACGAGAGGCGTGGCCATCGGGATATCAACACTCAGGAAGTTGGGAATCCTGATGACATGAGGTCGGGGAGTTTCATAGTGAAAATCCTGAAACCAATCTGAGCCATCCATCATACGAGGACATGTGGGCAAGATTAGCAGCACGTCGGCATTTCGAAGATCGAAGGGACAAGTTGTCAGAGTATTTCGACAGTGGAAACTCTGAAATCACGAGAAGCGATTAGGACCATCCATCTTAGAAGGATGTGTGGCGACAATTGGAGTATGCGGGAAAAGTCCCGAAAGAAAAGGCATCCATCGAGAAATCAAGAATGCCGTGGACAAGAAGTCTATACACTTCGGAATTCTGAAGTCTGGAATCCCGACAAAGTGAAAAGCATCCATTGTAGGGCCAACTATCATTATATCGGCATATCGGGATTCGGTGGATCGTGAATCCTGAGGACGAGTACATCTCGGCCTTGGAAAGTCCGAAAACCCGACAGGGGATAAGGCTGCGGTCTTGTGAGATAGTGGTCACGTCGGCCAGGGGTTTAGCCAGGAGGACTAATACGTAAGAGACCATATTGGTGAATTGGCTCATCGGAGATCGGGGATTCAAGAGAACAGGGAACTCTTGACATCAGGAATCACGAAAACCTGAAACCCGAAAGTACATGCATTTCCCATTGTGGAAAGAGTAGCGGTTGTATGCAAGGGCCGTGAGCAGACATGCTTGGGAGCACGACTGCATCGCTCTCCATGTTGGAATTTGTGGATTTGAATGACGAAGAGTCTTGGAGTTGTTTCACTCCGAACTCCCAAGTACCGAAACCCCGAAAGGATCCATGCCATTAGATCAAGGGAGGCTTACAGCCGTCGATCTCCCTTTGGAGGGAACTCTGGAGATCTCAAAAGTTTTGGGGATTTGAATGGGGAAAGGTAGAAGTCATGTATCGCGATTCCCTGAATCGCGAAAAACTGTTAAGCTCTTGGCTGGCTTAAGCGCATGGACACCGTATAGGGTCACGTGGACAAGACCCCAAGAGAGAAACTTGCCCCTCGTTAAAACCCGTAGCACTTCGGGGGTTCTGATTGTTGAGAAATCAACGAAAAAGCTTGATGTCCATAATGGGTATGTGACAGATTCGATTTGAGTAAAGTTAATAGAAATGAAGAAAGATAAGTTATTCCTATGCATGGAAATATTTTTTGGACTAATAAGTGGATGCAGGAACCTAGAAATATTTTTTGCGGATTGCAGGTCCAGCATTGTGATCCTAGGGCGCAGTACATAAGAGGTTGGGGAATATACAAGAGGAAAAGAGGATTGACATTGTGTTATAACTACATAAGATTGGGACATATTGCTAAGGAATGTCTTGGTATAGGTCCTATTTGTCTTTGTTGTAAAACTATTGGTGATGAGGTTCAGGAGTTTCCAAGGATGATTGCTAAAGTTGAAAGAATGAACATGAGATAGGAAAACTATGAGGGAAGTCAAGATACTAAGTGCATGTTAGAGAATCATAAAGAGAATGAATCAGAGAAAATTCAAACTATGTTATTACATTTGAAAGAAATGATGGTCGTTCACAAAGATGTCAGTTTACTAGAGATATTGAAAGTAAAACAATGCATAAGTACAAGAATAGAAGACTTCGACATACATTGTGTCATGGATGAAGAAACGCAAGTGAATATTATGACAAAAGACACTTGGGAAATTTTGGGAAATCCTCTTGTGGTACCTTCATTGGGAAGGATAGGATTGTTTAAGGGTAAGATTATAACTTTATGTGGAAGAGTTACTAATGTACCTATTATTATCCATGGAACATCGACTGAAGAAGAATTTGAAGTCATTAAGTTTGTTGAGAATAGCACCCCTTTCCCACTTTGTTAGGAAAGACTTGGATTGAGAGGGATCATATCAGAAGAAAAATAGAGGAAGAGGCCACAGAAAAGAAAAAGCAAGAACTAAGGGATTTTGTAGCTATAAAAATAGGTCGACTAATATAAGAACAAGAGGATAAGTCGAAGCAACAGAACAAAGTAACAATGCAGGAGGGACAAAAGGCAAGGGAATTAGTTGTCAAAGTTGAAAGAATGCAAGAAGGTTTGAAGGACCTATCCATGCAAGAAAGAATTATATCCACCCATGAAGTATTAAGAGAAGGGATATTAACTTCAGACCCTTTGAGAGCACATCAGCAATGCGAAGTCACTACACTAGGAGAAGAAAAGAATAAAAATGTAAAGAGGATCCCAGACATAGTTAGAGAGGCGTAGATCACAGGAAAGAAGGCAAGGAATATCAGTAAAAAGAAAGATAATATGGAAAATCTATAGAAAGATACAAAGACCAAATGGAAGACTTCACAGACTGGAACCTCATAAGAGGCAGGTTCACAGGATTTGAACTTCGCTGGAACAATAGGAACGCACATAATAGGACTTCTCTCTAGCGAATCTATATGATCGTTGGAGGTGCCCTAACTGTTAGAACGATGCTCTGGAATGGTTAGAAAAAACATTTATTGGCAGATGGACCTCTTTTGGGACATTGAGACCGCACCATAATGGACATATTTGCATTGATGAAAGAATTCCTGCCCATTGGAAGAATCGGTTACGAGGCCGTGATTATTTAACTCGTCAAACGCTATGATAGGACCATTTTTTGCTACACGTGATTAACTGAGCTAATAGATAATTGATTGTGTGTCGAGTTGTGTTATCAAAAACTAAACGTCATTGTACATTTGTCTACCCTGCTTATCCATTTGCCTACCCTGACCTGTTTGTTTAATAGTGAGAATGTCGAGCGAACCTACTGAATTAAAGAAGTCTGTCAAGGAGGTACTCAAGAAGATAATGGCTGATAGACAGTTATCTAAATGTGTCGAGGCATCATCAAATAGGGGACTATAGGCTTCCCCTTCGACGGGATGTCGTTCCAGCCGTGTCAACCCCGCAACTGAGCAGCGAAGTAAGAAACATGGTTATCTGGCTAATGCAAAGCAGATCCCATCCATCCTACTAGAATATATCCCACCTTTGGATGGTGCATTTAAGCATGACAACATTCCACAATACTATGAGTACACCTTGTTCACCATGTACATTCTAAAAGGAATATACATAGTCGGGAGCTAGCTAGGACAGATCCCACTGCTGAAGAACATCGACCTCAACCTAGGAGACAGAAAAAACTATGCTATGCTAGCACCCCACTGATACTTGACAAAGTCAACTGGGAAGAAGCCTCACCTCATCTCCCAACCATGGATTAAGGGATTGGCACAGTCCACCGTGCTAAATGTGATGAAGATTCCCCATTTAGGTCGTCACCAAGAGGTCAATGATTGTGTTAAACTCTTCTTGTTGTGCTATCATGGTGGATACTTGTGGATCGAATGGAGGATTATTGTGGATCCAGTGTTGATCCACCATATTATAGGATTAAGAATGAAAGGACCTAACCCTCAACAGTTTTACCCAGGGAAGGCCTCATACCACTCCCTAACACAGCGCATCAAGGAGGCTTACGGTGAAATCGAAAAAGGAAAGTGAGGTTACAAGGTAGCATCTATACAGGATGGCGCAATACACCTCACTTGTCAACTCATAGCTCATAAGGAAGAACCACCCCACAAAGGTCACCAGGTTCGTGGTAGACCTCGTAGGAAAATGTGTGCAGGGCATGTAGATGAATTGGGCAAGTTACCTCGTCAATGAACTGGAGAAAGATTGCCGCAAAGCTCAGGATTTGGCATAAGAATTCCACTTCAACTATTTGATCATTTTGATCGCATTTGTTGCTTGGAAAATTCTTGAAAGCGCCACCTTTCTAGAGATTGAACCATCAGAGTCGTTGGCCACTAGGTTTTCTACTTTGTGGTACACCAACGACATGACAAAGCAGTGGCATTCCAACACTATATTCATGCCTATTATCAACAACTAAAGGTTTCCATTGAGTCATTTACAAGCATGACACCATGCACCCTGCACTAGTACAAACCAATATCAAAGTTCCATGTAGATCCACATTTTATCTATATCACTGTGCATAGAGATGAGAACAAGGAAGAGTTACAATCATACTACAAGATAATAGATGAATACATGGAGAAGATCACCAAGGAATGGTCGGAGGATTTCCTTGTACCCATTATTGATGAAGAACTCTCTGACACTAACACCATAGGAAGCCTCATGGTCACCTGAGTTGAGCATGTCAGATAGTCTAGTGGGACAATGAAGAAGAAGAAGCAGGAATAAGTCCATAATATAGAGACCGATGAGGAGGACAACACCTCTGAAGAAAATGGATATGGCTCACTAGGAGGAGGAGGAGATGAAGCAGATGGACAAGGAAGAGGGGATGGGCAAGGAGAAGGAAAATCTACACTGCTGAAAGATCCCCTTACTGAAACAGTAACACCATAGAAGAGGAAGGCTTCTCCACGGTGTAGAAATTTTAATACAAATTATGCATTGTCTGGATTCTCCTAATATAACAATTATATGCTACTATTAATTACATAATTTCTTCTACAAACTATTCTTGTAGAATTTAAAACATGATCGCCAATTGCAATATCAAGAAGAAAGATCAATCATACATAACACAGATGTTTTTACCGGGAAAGCATAAAGCTAAAAACCACACTATCATATATTATGTTTATGTCATAGATCATGAAACAATCTCATACAAAACTCTAATCCAAGAGATCTCAGTACAATAAAAATCGTCTCACACTTTCATACAAAAATTAGCAAATAGATGTGCCAATTATCTGCCTCCAGACAGCCTGCCTCCTCTACGCAATCGATGCAATGAAAACCCTGCAAATGAATTCGAATTCCTCTTGCCTAGGTTGCGCATTACTCATGGGCACATCCACTGTGTGTGTGATTGCATGAGTGCACTTCACTCAAATAACAACTGATAGACAAATTGTCCCTTTCACCTGTTATCTCAACTAGGTCTCCACTGGATATGACATGCATGTAGTTAACAGTGGTAAATATTCAGTTGCATGTGAGTTCACTGATTGTGAATTAATTAATAATTAATTCACTGAACTCTCACTAGTGTAAGTTCGATGACAACTAGTAAAACTGAGCTTAACTCACTTAACTGAGTTAAACTACTTCACAACTCACATAACAACACTTATAACTCTGTTACAACTTCAAGTCACTTAGTTACAACTAATTCGACTTCCATGTCCCACCAGTCAACCTTTGAACTTGAATTTCCTATAGCTAATTGATTTGCCAATTCAGTTAACTATTTCAAGTAATTATGAGATAATAGATTAATATTTATTGTCCAATTTATTTAAGGGAAAAATAAACTAGATATGCATTTCTTATTGACTTTTCAACACTCCCTCTCAACAAGAAATGGACTATCCTTCACCCCAATCCTGTCTCTATGGTATTTGAATTTTCTCCTGGTGAGCGCCTTCGTCAGAATGTATGCATCTTGATCTTCGGTAGGAATGTATTGAAGCAACATGATCTTTCGTTGCACACAATATCTGAGATGATGATACCAGATATCTATATGCTTAGATCTATCATGAAACATAGGATTAATCGAGAGTTTAATGAAACTCTAATTATCACAATGAATCACTGTCGGATCTAAATGAGAACCAAACAAACCAACCAAGATCTTTCTCATCCAGATAGCCTCACATGTTGTTCAACCCTAATATTGTCTCATTACCCCTTAATTGGGGCAATTTTATTAGTAATGTTATTTTATTTATGTCCGCTTTAGGCCATTAGTTATAATTATACCTCTTAGTCTCCTATATATACCAAGGAGACATTTTCATTTTGAATCATCTTGTACTTGAACATTTAAGTGGGGTAAAAGGAGGTTGCCCCCTCGAAGAGTCTTATTATCTAAAATTCTCTCTTTTTCAAGGCATTGAGTACTTTTTTTGAGGATTTTCTATGCTATATTGATATTTGGTTCTTAACATATGGTATCATAGCTAAAGGTCTTGGGGTTTTGCTACTACATCTGAGACACCTTGGAATTTTCAATATAACTTTTTTTCTACAATGTTTCAAAATAAAAGGCTTGGATGATATTTAGTATATGGATTAAGGTACGTTGGGTTCAAAATTCATATCCTGAGGTCTTATACTTTCGGAGATACAACCTGCACAAGATAGGGTTCTGGAATAATCCTGAACTGATTCATTGCAGAATTTTCTCTATAAAAACGTTTTTGTAATGTTTCAAAACCTAATCTCTAGAGGATATTTACAAAAATTAGAAAGGTATCTTTGGTAAAAATTTCAGCTTCTGGGTCATCTTAAATTTGTAGATACACCCTATGTACGATAGGGTATCTGACTAGTCCTATTGACTAGTCTCAAGAAGGTGTTCCAAGTAAAACAATCATAACTTCTCCCTAGAGTATCCAAATTGCATGGGACTAGTTGCATTGGATCGTGGATAGTCTGTAGTATTTTGGGTGCGATTTTCAGAATTTTATATCAATTAGTGTGTGTGGGGCACACTATACAAGTGAGATCTCTTGGAACGGCCAAAAATCGGTAAGTTGTGGGGAAGCTACCGTAAATTCCACTTGGCACATCCAATTTTGATCAGACTTGTGGCATTGTAGAGAAGAAATATCAAAGAAATACATAAGAGAAAGTTTCATACCCAAAAGGGCCGAAACTTGGGAGATACAATAGAAGAAATATTGTCTAGCATAACCACCTCAAAATCAAGGTTCAAAAGTGATACTTGGCCAACATGCCACCCAAAAAGGGAACTTCTACACCAACTAAGGCTCCAGAAAATCCTACTTGGACTCTTGATGAAGGTGAAGAAATGCATAGGGACATAAATGAACTACAAAATAAGATGGATTCAAGGGAAGCTAAGTTGGATACTAAGATAGATGGTTTAAAAGGGGAGATCATGGAAGTATTGAAAATTTTCGTAACAGAGAAGACACCTGAAAGTGAAAATTCATCCCATGAAATTCATGATGAGAACACAAGGAAGGTGAATCAAGAATGGAGAAATTCCAGCCTTGTTTTGAAGACCAACCACATTCCTAAGATTGATATGAGGAAGTTTGATGGAAAGGACCCAATCACATGGATACTTCAGATGGAGCAATTCTTTGATCTCCATAATGTGCCACATACACAAAAAGTACAAATTTCTTCTTTATCTTTAAAACCTAATCAATTTGTATGCTATTGATGGCTTTGTTCTCGCAAATCACTCGTCACTTGGACAATTTTCATGGAAGAAATGATAGCACACTATGAGGATACAAGGAGCAATACCTTCTTTAGCCAATTGATAAATCTCTAGCAAAAGGCTTCAGTTATCGAGCACATTGAGAACTTCCAAACATTGAATATAAAGGTAAATGATATTCCAGATGAGCACTTGATTGATGTATTCATAGGAACTTTAAAGGATAACATTCAACATGAGTTTCTCCTTTGGGAACCCAAATCATTGGAGAATGCATTTAAGGTGGCAAGAAATGTTGAAAGTAAAAATATGCCTATGGCTACTAGAAGGACCAATCCTAACATCTATAGAGAGAACAATGCTCCTTCTTCTAAAACACCTCAA
>ML790675.1:158525-187256 GCA_009831015.1 Picea engelmannii | reverse complement strand
TGAAGCCATCACTGACACAAGAATTCGCCAACTGAGGAATAGATCCATTTCAGAGTATCTCATTAAATGGAGGAAACTACCGGCTGAAGATTCCACTTGGGAAGATGATTCTTTTATACAGAAGCATCCAGAGTTACTCAAGCATTGCAGACAACACTTGTCTCAAGGGGATGTTCATGTTAAGCCTTAATATTGGCTCATTACCCCTTAATTGGGGCATATTAGATTAGTAATGTTATTTTATTTATGTCGGCTTTAGGCCATTAGTTATAATTATGCCTCCTAGTCTCCTATATATACCAAGGAGACATTTTCATTTTGAATCATCTTGTACTTGAACATTTAAGTGGGGTAAAAGGAGGTTTCCCCCTCGAAGAGGCTTATTATCTGAAATTCTCTCTTTTTCAAGGCGTTGAGTACTTTTTCTGAGGATTTTCTATGCTATATTAATATTTGGTTCTTAACACATGCATATTGACTTGTTGCCATGTATTATGCTTCAAGTGAACTGAGTGCCACGGATGTTTGCTTCCTACTATACCAAGAAACATGTGTAGATCCGATACTAAATATCCCCCCTGATGTGCTATTTTTGTCCATTGGGTTGCCCGCCCAATTTGCATCCATGAAGCCTTGCAACTTCACCTCATCTATCTATCTATACCATAAGCCATAGTAAAATGTGCCCCTCAGGTATCTTAGGACATGATTTCCCACCTTCCAAAATATCTTGGTAGGCTTAACCATCACTTGACTCAGCTGGTTAATTGCATATCAAATGTTCGGTCTCATGTTCACTAGATACATTAGAAAATCCACAAACTATCGATAGACAGTAGCATCCACTACCTATCGAGAAGTAGCATCCTCTTTCCTCTAGTTTTCTAGAAGAGGAGTATCCATGGGTTTGCATCCCTCCATGTGAAACTTACCCAATATCTCCCTTGCATACTTTCCTTGAGACAAAAAAAAGTTCACCATCTCGCTGCCATATTTCTAATCCAAAGAAATAATGAAGAAGGCCCAAATCCTTCATCTCAAACTCCTTTGCAAGGTCTTTCTTGCATGAGTGTATCTGCTACTCATTACCATTTAGTATTAAATCATCAACATAAAGAACAATGATTAAAATCTTACCCTTGTAGATACATCTCGAACCTACCACTGATTTGTCAACTGGTCTTGGGACAATTTCCCATGCACTATTTTTTACAATGGAGTCATACTCCTCCACCATTGCATTAAAACAAGTGGTATCCTTCACTAATTCTTGAAAGGAAGATGGGTCAGTCACAATACATTTTCTCATGAGAGCCATGTATCCAGTAAATCGATCAGGATATTGTCTCTGTCTGCGCTGTGAAGTAGGGGCTCCTACATTCTGTGCAGCATCTAGTCTCGATCTATCAGCTTCCGTGGTGCGATTTCTACCATTTCTAATGGATGGATCTACATGAGTGGCTTACTCCACTCCATGAACCTCTTCATGTGGCTGATCCACATCTTGAGACTCATCTTTGGAAACCAGTAGTTCCTCCTCTGAATGCAAGTCTAGCTCCCTCTCAAGCAACAATCGCATGGCTTTCCCCTCATAGAATTTTATATCCCATCGCATAACAGTCATATTACGGTTAGGAAAATATACATGATAATTATGGGGTGTTTCTGTGTACCCCACAAATATCCCAACTTCAACAATCGGTTCCAACTTCTTCCAGGCATCCTTGATAACATGCACATAAACAGATGAGCCAAAAATCTTAAAATGAGAAACATCAGGTTTCTTACCAGTGAAATATTCTTCAGGTGTACTCATGCCAAGTACTCTATGAGGACAATGGTTTTTCACATAAACCACAGTGTTGCATGCTTCTTCCCACAAATGCATTAGTAGGCCCTGATCATGTTGCATCGCTCGTGTTGCACCCACAATCGTTTTGTTCTTCCTCTCCACGACCCGATTTTGCTGTGGGTTATGAGGCACTATGAGTTCTCTTTGAATTCCTTCTTTGTTGCAGAAGTATTTCTCGACCAATGCTTTAAACTCACAGAACTTTGAGAATGTTTGATCCTTCTTCTGCATGATGAAGATGCAACATTTACGAGAAAAATCATTAACAAAAATAACATAATACTTATGTTTTGTTATTGAAGCAATCGAGAATGGTCCACACACATCTGTGTGAACTCTCTCCAGGATCACTGAAGTATAGTTCTCCTTTTCATGAAAGGTGGACTTTACATACTTCCCCATGGTGCAACCCTTGCATTGATCTAATTGAGAAAGTGTTCCCATTGGAATTCCAGTAGATATTTGTTGCATGATATTCAAGGCTCCATGATGAAGATGGCCTAGTCGCTTGTGTCATAATTCACCCTCATCCAGGCTCACCACTTTTTCTACCTTGTTCATCATGGCAGCATGGCCATCTACCTCGAGCATGTAGATATTATTAACTAGAATTCCTATATTCTTGATTTCACCCATTGTTTTATGTCGCAGGAAGGCTTTTCCATTGTTGAAAACAACATCATAGGTTCTGTCCTCCAACATTGCGAATGATACCAAGTTTTTCTTTAGACCTGGAACATGCATAACCTCTTTCAATTGAAATGGTTTACCTGAATCCATCTGAAAGGTAATGGTACCAATTCTATTTGTACTATATCATCCATCGTTGCCCATATCTATATGCATTTTGAGATCTCTTTCTTCCAAGTCACTGAAAAAATCCTTATCTCTCGTCAAGTGGAAGGAAGATCCACTATCCAAATACCACACTAATCCCGATGCACTTGAATCCATGCATGAAATCAAAGGGAAGTCGAGTTCAAATTGTGAGGCAAGGGCTTCACCATCTATAGCTCCAACAACCTTCTTGTTCTTCTTCTTATTCAGATAGTTAGTAGCGAGATGCCCATGTTCGAGACAGTAAAAACACTTCACTTTGGACAAATTCATCTTCTTTCCCTTAGACTCGGATTTTGAATGGAATTTATTCCCCTTCCCTTTCCTTGCCTTGGCAACCAAAGCACAATCCTCTTCATCATCATGATTTGATGAAGATCCATCTCTGATGTTCCACCTGAACTCCTCCTTCACTAGATCCGACCATAGTCGTTCCCAATATGGTAATTTTCCCTTCCGTTGACAATGTCTTTATAACTATCCCAACTCTTGGGAAGTCCTAGGAGAGCCAATCTCACCAAATCATCATCAGCGACTATTATTTCCACACTCCCCAGCGCATCCCGATATTGGACAAACTTCATGAGATATTTTGGAGTGGAGTCTCCCTTCTCCATCTTGATCTTCCTGAGTTTATCTTTGAGCGCCAATTTCCTATGGTTGCTGCTATTTTGGAATAGATTCGTCAAGGTATTCCACATTGCATATGGTGTGACTTTCCCATGGAGGCTTGAGACAATGTGGTCTCATACTCTCTCCAACAAGATCATCCTCATTTTTGCCACTTTCTTTTGCCATGCATCAAGATTTGTAGAATTTGTGTTAAGGTTTAAGATATTATTAGAGTTATTTTCATTTCAATAGACAACAATAGCATAAGATATGATCACTGAGAAATACACAATCACAAGAGACACATCATTTATTCTGGGAAACCCTCAAGGGGAAGAAAACCCAGCAAAAATTCCTTATTATAGATAGCCAATACAATGCCAAGAGATAAATCAAACAAATATAGAAAGTCCTCTCCCAAGAATGTGCCTCTCTCTCTCTCTCTCTCTCTCTCTCTCTCTCTCTCTCTCCTCCCACTGCAGCTCTGAAACTTGTCTCTCAATGAACAAGTGAGTTTGTGTCTAAGTGAGGCGCTAACCTCCTAATTTATACAATTCTGGCATGTGTGGAAATGTCTCTTCACTAGCAGGGTCAACTTCTCAATCTGGGTGGTTATAACCACCTTTAATATATTTTGGGGCCTCTTTAATATATTATGGGGACGAATTCTTATTCTGCCTATTACAATTATATTTTGACCAATCTGAAAAAGGGGATTTGATCCTTTACAATAGCTGACATGATCAATCCACAATGGGAATTGATCTAATGAATAATTCCACAATAATAATTAAAATACACTTTATAGTTACATCATTTCAACAATCCCCCTTAACAAGAAGGGTATTCTTCAATAGCATCAGGCGAGAGAGAGGACAACATCATCAACAACATTAGGTGGGTGAGAAGACAACATCATCAATATCATCTTGGAACACTGACAGGCGTATCTATAAATCATCGAAAGTTTTCTCATCGGCAGCATCGTCATTCTCAAAGGAATGAAATCATCATCTACATCAATATGCATTAGTATAAAAATAATACATCATCATCACAGCACGAGGTTGGTCACATCATCACAGCACGAGGCTGTCTCAACATCACAGCATGAGGCTGGCACATCATGACAATACTGGACTGGCTTTACGTCACAGCTATCAAGTTGGAAGCACAATACTCGTCTTGCTTTCCGTCACAACAATCAAGATAGAAGAACAATACTGGATTGGCTTTACGTCACATCTATCAAGATGGAAGCACAGTACTCGTATTTCTTTTTGTCACAACAATCAAGATGGAAGCATAATATTGGAGTGGCTTTACGTCACAACTATCAAGCTGGAATCACAGTACTCATCTTGCTTTTCGTCATAGCTATAAGGCTGGAAACAAGGTACTAGACTGGATTTACGTCATAGCAATTAAGTTGGAATCACAGTGCTAGACATATCTCAACACAGAAACTAGACTTTCTTTACGTCATAGCGGTTAGGTTGGAAGCACAGTAATAGGCACATCTCATCACAAAACTAGACTTGATTTACATCATAGCGGTTAAGCTGGAAGCACAGTACTAGGTACATCTCATCACAACAACTAGACTTGCTTTACATCACAGCGATTAAGCTGGAAGCATAGTATTGGGCATATATCTCATCACAACACTACTCCCCCTTTCGAGGAAGGTCCTTTCGAACTATACCAATCTTATCTTGAAAGTGCTTAAACTTTACATGAGATAGAGGCTTGGTCAACACATCAGCAACCTGTTCATTTGTGCTAACATACTGGAGCTTTATGTCTCCTCTCTACACCATGTCAAGGATGTAATGATATCGGATCTCTATGTGCTTCAACTTGTCATGGAATACAAGATTCCCTGTCATCTTTATGCATCTCTGCTTGTCACATAGGATCATGGTTGCTTCCATCTCTAGGTCAAATAGACCAGTCAAAAACTTTTGAAGCCATCTAGCTTCGCAACAGGTAGAACATGCAACAATGTATTATGTTTCTGATGTACTAAGAGCAATGCTGGATTGCTTCCTACTCTACCATGGGACCATGGTTGATCCCAAACTGAAGTAGCATCCTGAAGTGCTCTTCCTATCAGAGACACTTCCAGCCCAATATGAATCAGTGTACCCACTCAATGTGAAATCATGATCTCCATCATAACTGAGACCATAATCTAATGTACCCTTAAGGTACCTTGTCACATGTTTTGCAGAAACTAGGTGAACATGTATGGGTTCTACCAGAAACTGAATCAACGTGTTCATGGAAAAACAAATATATGGTCTGGTGTTCATCAGGTACATTAGTGATCCAATGATATGTCTATACAACGTGGAATCAATCAATTCTAATGAAGTGTCAACTAGTAGCTTCAGCTTCATTTCCATGGGTGTATTCATGGACTTGCACTCTAACATGTTGAATCTCTTCAGGATTTCGACTGCATACTTCCCTTGGTTAAGGAAGATCCTCTCTGGACTCTGCCATACCTCAAGACCTAATAAATAATGCATTAGGCCAAAGTCTTTCATCTCAAATTCTGAGGTGAGCCTCTTCTTACATTCAGTGATGAGATTTTATTTTCTAGTTAAGAATAAGTCATCTACATACAACAATGATATCACTGGCTCATCATTCATAACCTTGAAGTAGAGGTTATAATATGATTTACTCTTGGTAAATCCCAAGATCATCAGGAAGTTGTTTATCCTTCCATACCAAGCTCTAGGAGCTTGCTTCAATCCATACAAAGCCTTCTTTAGCTTGAAGACATGAGACTTCTTGTCTTCAACTTCAAATCCTTGAGGTTTCTCTATATACACTTCTTCTTTGATGACACCATTTAGGAAAGTTGTCTTAACATCCATCTGGTGTAACTTCCACTTCATCTTAGATGCAAGGGATATGATGGTTCTGATCGAAGTGTATTTGGCTATAGGAGCGAATGTCTCTTCATACTCATTTCCTTCCTTTTGAGAAAATTCACGAGTGAAAAATCTTGCTTTATACTTCTCAATACTTCCATCAGCAGCATGTTTTATTTTGAAGAGCCATTTGGAAGATACCACATCCTTACTTTTCGGTCTGAGAACTATTTCCCATACATTGTTCTTTATTATGGATTGGTATTCTTCTATCATAGCATCTGCCCATTCTTTCTTCTGAATCGATTCTTCAAAGCAAGTAGGCTCTTTCTCTAGGAGATCACACATCAAAGCCATATAACTGGAGAATGGCCTAGGTCTCTTCACCTCTCTCGTGGTTCCTTTGGGAACACCATACTTCTCTCCATATTGAATAAGCTCTCTTTCCCAAGAAAGCTTTATTTTATGGGTGATCGTCATCTGAGGAGGTTCTTGAAATTATACTGTGTCATGATCTTCTAGAATTTCCTCATCAGGGGAAGTTACGACTTCCCTCACTGGCTCTATAGCTCTGGGAACCTCCCTCACTAATTTTGCAACCCTGAAGATTACGGGTTCCTCTTCATATACTTCTTCAAGCTGGAATCTTCTCAATTTCTTGAGTGTTGCATATTCATCGAAGGTCACATCCCTACTGATCTCATTATGATGGTGACCTGGTATATAAATCCTGAAGGCCTTGGAGAGCTCACAGTATCCCACAAATATTCCTTTCTTTCCTGAGGGTTCTAACGTGTTTCTCTTCTCTTTCGGAATATGTATAAATAATGGGAAACCAAATATTTTGAGATGGATTACCTCTGGCTTCTTTCCGGTGAACATCTCTTCCGGGGTCTTGAACCCAAGTGCACTATGGGACAATCAATTTTGCACATATACGGTTGTCATTGATGCTTCTTCCCATAAGAACATAGGAATATATTGATCATTGATCATGGTATTCACTGCTTCCATTATCGTTATGTTCTTTCTTTCAGCTACACCATTTTATTGAGGATTATATAGTGACCCTTTAACTTGTTGGCAGCTTTTGAGTGACCCTTTAACTTGTACAAGCCACCTTCCTCTTTTCCAATGATGAATGTTTCTTTTATGGTTTCTCCTTTAGCCCACATAAGAACTTCTCCATATATAAAGGAAAATTTAAATCCTTTATTTTCTAAAGCTGAAATGGAGAGTAGGTTCTTTGTCAAACCTAGTAAATAGAGTACGTCCTTCATCTTCATTGAATTCCTTAAATTAAGCTTGTAGTTTGATTCTCCCACTCCCTTGATGGGTTATTGGTAATCATCTCCAAGTGTCACTTTCTGAGAAAAAATATTTTCTAAAATGCAAGAGATAATATCTCTTTGTCCTATCATGTGCTTGGAGGCACCACTATCAATGAGCCAAGTGTCCTCTCTAGGTGTTACCGATCCTGAGAGGGCCGAGATTAATACATAGTATTTAATTTGTTCTCTTAACATCTTTGCGGGTGGCTCTTCATCTTCAACTATATGGGCATGGTGCCTCTTATTTTTCCTCTTTTATTCTTCTCGTCTTGATGGACAATATCTCGCAATATGTCCCAAATTGTCACAATGGTAGCATTTGACAGATGAGTAATCTCTTTCCTTTTGTTGTCCTTTCTTCTGGAATCTCTTTGGTTGAGATTTATTTTGGGGGTGAGACTCTTTATGAGTTTACTTCTAGAAGTAGGAATTCTTCCTTCCTCCTTTGGTGTGAGTAGCTAGGGCTTGATCATCATCTCTTGCTAGTAATTCTTCTCGCTTAGCTACTCTTTTTTCCTCTTGAATGCAGTCTTCCCATAGACCGTCAAATTTTAGTTTCTATGTTCTGGAATAGATCATTTGGTAGAATGCATCACAAGGTCTTGTGATACCATTAAGGGTCATCATTATAAGTTCGTATTCTTCTATAGCATCTCTGATTGCTTCTATTTGTTCTTTGAATTGGGATATTCTAGAGAAGTGTTCTTGGATTGATTCTCCTTTATGCATCCTTGTATTCTTGAGCTAAGTTCTTAGATTCATCTTCTGGTTTATGTTCTTTCCTTCATATAGTCTGCTTAGGGCATCAATCATTTCCTTTAGAGTCTTCTTTGATGACACATAAGGGATAAAGAAATCTTTGATTGAATCTGCAATGATTCTTTTGGCCCTTATCATGTCCTTTTGATGCTTTGCTTTGTCTGCAGCATCGTCGAGTTACAACACTTCTTCTTTGACGAATATTTCTAAGTCATTCTCTTCAAGAATGAGTCCAATCCTATACTTCTAGGCACGAAATTTTTCCACACCTTCCAGCTTGTCAACAAGCTTAGTTCTTGCAGACATCTTTTACCTAGAGCTAGGAAAATGCTCAAAATCAAGTTCTGAAATTACCAGGAGGTGTGCTTGGCTAAGGCGAGTAGCCTGGTGTGTTTGGATCTGAGAAAATCCAACTTTTACCCCTCCAAACTTGATCTGCATATTTTTGGACGGGTGCTTCTAGTTTTCTGGTACCTCTGGTACTCGGGTACTTCTGGTACTTTGGTTTTCTAGTACTTCTGGTACTTCTAGTACTTTGTGAAACTAAGGTTTTACTTTTTAGGAGATCTAGCCACTGAAAAGTTGCATTGAGGATGCCAAAATGATCCTTGAGGAAGGGTGCACTTTTCTAGATGGTTTTAGGGCTGAAATAATTCATCGACAAAAATCCCTAATTTGCATGTACGAACACAGTGACGTTTTTCACTTTCTCTTGTGAAAGATGCTCTCTTCATATTATCTCTGATCCCATGTTAAGGTTTAATCTATTATTAGATTTTGTTGCATTTCAATAGACAATAATAGCATAAGACAATATCACTGAGAAATACACAATCACAAGAGACACATCATTCATCCTGGGAAACCCTCAAGGGGAAGAAAACCCATCAAAACTTCCTTATTATAGATAGCCAATACAATGCCAAGAGATAACTCAAACAAATGCAGAAATTCCTCTCCCAAGAATGCGCCTCTCTCTCTCTCTCTCTCTCTCTCTCTCTCTACAGCTCTGAAACTTGTCTTTCAATGAACAAGTGAGTGTGTGTCTAAGTGAGGCACTAGCCTCCTTATTTATACAATTCTAGCACATGTGGAAGTGTCTCTTCACTGGCAGGACCGACTTCTCAATCTAGGTGGTTATAACCACCTTTAATATATTATGGGGCCTCTTTAATATATTATGGGGCCGACTTCTTATTCTGCCTATTACAATTATATTTTGACCAATCCGAAAAAAGGGATTTGGTCCTTTATAATAGCCAACATGATCAATATGCAATGGGGATTGATCTAATGAATAATTCCACAATCATAATTAGAATACACTTTGTAGTTACATTATTTCAACAATTTGCAGCATCTGGCTTAGGAACATCTTTGTCAATGAATTGCTTCAAGCCATTGTCTTCGAGTACTGCCTCCATCTTGTCCTTCCAAGCAATATAGTTTGAGCTGACCTCGATTGCATACTCTAACCTCAAGCCATTGAAATCCATTTCTATCTTGAATCAACTGTAGCGCCAAGAAAGTCTTTCTGCAAATTTGAATTCTATCCAATCACAAACTCAACTTCTGCAATCTTCTACGCTTTGATACCATGTAGAAATTTTAATACAAATTATGTGTTCCCTAGATTATCCTAATCTAAAAATTATATGCCACTGTTAAATACATAATCGCTTCTACAAACTATTCTTGCGGAATTTAAAAAACGATCGCCAATTGCAATATCAAGAAGAAAGATCAATCACACATAACACAGATGTTTTTACCAGGAAATCATAAAGCTAAAAACCCCACTATCATATATTATGTTTATATCATGGATCATGAAACAATCTCATACAAAACTCTAATCCAAGAGATCTCAGTACAATAACAATTGTCTCACACTGTCATACAAAAATTAGCAAATATATGTGCCAATTCTCTGCCTCCAGACAACCTGCCTTCTCTATGCAATCCCTGCAATGAAAACCCTGCAAATGAATTCAAATTCATCTTGCCTAGGTTGCGCATTTATCATGGGAACATCCATTGTGTGTGTGATTGCATGAGTGCACTTCACTCAAATCATAACCGATAGCCAAACTGTCCCTTTCACCTGTTATCTCAATTCAGTCTCCACTAGATCTGACATGCATGTAATTAACAGTGGTAAATCTTCAGTTGCATGTGAGTTCACTGATTGTGAATTAATTAATAATTAATTCATTGAACTCTCACTAGTGTAAGTTCAGTTACAACTAGTACAACTGAGCTTAACTCACTTAACTGAGTTAAACTACTTCACAACTCACATAACTACACTTATAACTCTGTTACAAATTCAAGTCACTTAGTTACAACTAATTCGACTTCCATGTCCCACCAGTCAACCTTTGAACTTGAATTTCCTACAGCTAACTGATTTTCCATTTCAATTAACTATTTCAAGTAATTATGAGATAATAGATTAATATTTATTGTCCAATTTATTTAAGCGAAAAATAAATTAGACATGCATTTCTTGTTGACTTTTCAACACACAAAAACCTTCAGCAAGAAAGAATATGTGCACCAGTAAGCCCCAGTTAGAAGCAACTCTCACAGAAGACGACATCAGTTTGGTCCACAGAGCCATGGAGGATGATTCTGAGGACATATTGCAGAGATATGGAGCGAAGCAGGAGGAGTTGTATGGAAGGATCGAGAAGGAACTGAAGGAAATATAACAAGTTATTCGTTTGGTCCGTGCAGTACCTACTGTGTGTTCCTCATCACAGATTGCAGAATTGGGGGATGAACCAACCCAATTGAGAATACTAGTAGATGCAATAGAGGCTTGAATTCAGAAAATCTAGGAAGAAAAGGAGAAGGCTACAAAATCCTTGAAACAAGAGAAAGATGAATTCTTAGAGAAATTACGAGTAGCATGGTATATTGTAACCACATATGAAAGTGAGAGAGAAGAGTTTTGGGCGATTCTCCAGGAGGAAAAATCAAAGCTACAAAGAGAAAAGTAGTAGATGCTCATAGAGCAGACTATGGTCAAAGTAGTGGTAAATAAATCATGTCACTTTGTTCCTGGCTTGGCACAGGAGGAACAAGATTCGGTCGAGGCTCAAGTAGTGAATCTTGTTGAGACCATCCAGTAGCTTCAAGTGAGGATAACAGAGTTGGAGTTCCAAGAAATACCGAGCACCCCATAGGAAGTGCACAATGAGAGGGAGGAAACCACAAAGAACACAGTAATAAGGATAAGGGCCCTTGTCTCAGAGTGCAAATAGTTGAGCGATAGAAGCATGCAGACTTATGAAAACCTCACAAAAGATCCTGAGCTAAGGAAACTAGAACCACAGTTACAGGAGGCGTAGCAATAGGCATTCTCCATGTAGGCATAGATGAAGCTACTCACCATAGTTAAAAGAATGAAAATATTCCAGGAACATCATACACTTCACTAACAGATCACTTCCCTCCAGGGTAGGGTAATGGAATTCATGTAGAAGATGCAACCTGTGCAGGACAAAGCTTGCACAGTGTTTAAATTCATTGAGGGACAGGACTCGCAATTGGACCAAGTGGTTGCAGCAGTGGAACAATGCCTGGAAGGGCCTATTATAGAGAAGATGATCCAGGAGCTCACTGAGTAGGAGGTTCATGTGAAGCAACAAGTCGAGGAAGCTCGAGTGAAGCTCGAGGCGTTCGAAGCAATATTGCCTAGACCTGAGTGACTCGGGACAAGTCACAGGTGAGTGTTGGGGGCATGTTGTCCCTCGACCAAGTTTTTAGAAAACCTTGGTCAGGTTTGACCACTTTTTGGACTTCGACACATTGGTCGAGAAAGGAGCACCCAGGCGAAGCTAAGATCATGGATCTCACTTATTTTGCGGGCTATGTGGACCCAACAAGGGGTCTCTAGGATTTTTGTAATGGGTTATGGGATGTCGGCCCATGGGTTTTACCCATGACTAGGTGTTATTGTAAGAGTATAAATAAGTAAGAATGTATGGTATAAGTAGTGAAGTATTGGTAGATAAGTGAAAATAGTTTTGACTTGCTGTGTGCAACAAGATGTGTATGTGTGAAGGCTCTATGCTCGCTAGAGAATTTGGCTCTGTGCCTTGACTGGGTTTTGGAGGAACGATCTAGTGCTCAGTGTCTAGATATCTTGTCTGGTGTGAAGCTTGGCTCTATGGCTTGGTGCACAAGAGAAAATGAATGTAAGAGATTGAAGAATAATAAAGAAGACAAAGCAATTGGTGGATGTAGCCCCACACTGGGGTGAACCATGTATATCTTGTGTCTTTGGTTGGCTTTGTGTTGTATTGTTTATGTAATGAATATGCTCAGTACTTTGATTATTATGTATGATAGATAGATCTGTTGTTGCTTAGTGCTTTACTTGTCTTAAATATGAATGAATTCTAGATCTAACCTAATGTTATGTGTTAAGTGGTTGAAGTGCTTGACCTTTGTTGTTACTAATCTGATCTCTACTAGGGTATGTTCTGCGATGTTATTAAAGCTAATAAACTAATGCATATCACCTTATAAGTGTTGCTAGAATACTTTGTGTAGTGTTGTTATTATAGATCTGTGTCCCAGCTTGGTTACAGACACCTGCATCATGTAACCCCCCTGCTTCTACCTTAGGTGAGACTTTGCCTACTTCACAGGTGTTGCCGAAAGGGCTGGTAGTTAGGGTTTTGTTGGTCTGTTGTTGAAGAATTGAACCCTGGGTCTACCCCTATGCCAATAGTACATAAGGGTATAATGAATGCAATGTGGCCATAATCACATAATAGGCCCACTTGATATTTGATGGGTAATAAATAATCCCACTAGATAGCAAAGAGGAAATAATATAATAATAAGAGGCAGTTGGCATAGACCCCTAGGAATACTCTTGAGAAATTATAAATACACATGAGTATCATTGTATTGGATATGATGGATTTTTGATGCATTTTTTTTTGTAGCAATCATGGCTTGTGAAGTGATTCCTTCCATAATAATTATCTGATGGTGTTACCAAACTTTAAGGGTTCTTCTTGATATTCTTGTGTTTATGGTGTATGTGTTTTGGTATTTCTAAAGACAAAGTTTTAATTCTGAATTTTTGGGATCTATTTTTTAAGTTAAGGGTTATATTCTCTCTTATAATTAACCAATGGGGATGAATGCAAATGGACATGTGATCAAAGTGTCAATGTGACTCCACTCAAGTGCAAGAGGTAAGAATGCATGACGAACTGAAACAAACAAGGGGGAGAGAAAAGTTTATTATTAGGCACAAAGGAAGAGTCATTTTTCAAGCAAGCCCCCAACCCAAGGAAGGAATGAAATAAACATGAATAAATCAAAGAGGTTGATAGATACCACAATCATCCAAGTAGTGAATGCAGAGACAACACAATTTTTATCTAAATTTGAATGTGAGGAATGCTCAAAAAGTGTGCTCAATATGTGAGCTAGTTGGAATAGGTGGGTGGCCACCGATATCCACCTGGATCAATCCTCCCCCCTTAGGAACAAATGGTCTTCATTTCATTGAGTTCTGCCATCAAATGAGGAAATTTATGTTGAATTTGGCCCCGGGTGAGCCACTTTCCTTGGTGCAGCAGCTTCCCTACTTTGACAACCCGATAAATTTGGATCCTCTGTTGGTGAGTGCCCTTGACCTGTGTGTCCATGATATGATCAATAGATGCATGTTCCATGCAATCACTATTGAGATATGTTGGTTTCAATTTTTCTTCTATCTCTAAGGTGTCCAATAATGGTTGAAAATATGGTTGAAGGAGGTCCACATTAAATATTGGGTGTAATCTAAGGAAGGAGGGAATGTCGATCTCAAAAGTGTTGTCACCCAAGACCTTGGTGATGGTGTAAGGTCCATAGCGGAGTGGAAGAAGCTTCTTATGGGGCCCCGTAAGGTGTTCTTTCTGCAAGTGCAACCAAACGTTATCTCCCACTTAAAACTTGTGTGGCATCAAGTGTTGATCATGGTGTTGATTGTACTTGGATTTGGACGTCTATAAAGTATCATGAACCTATTGGTAGATGTGCTTGATTCGCTCAATGAACCGGGTAGCTTTTTCAGCTTCATTTTGAGCATGGGACAATTATTCTTGGGTGGATGCAATGGGTAGTGCAACATATATGGGACCCAATGGTTGAAATCCCAAACCCACCTGAAAGGGGATTTGGCCAGCTCAGTTATGTATGGCTCTATTGTAGTTGTGATGAACATAGGGAAGACTCTCATCCCATGTATGTGGATGCTTGAAATTGTACATGTCAAGGATATGCATGATCATCTAGTTGACGACCTTGGTTTGGCCAACCATATGGGGGTGAAAGGTAATGGATTTGGTGAGCTTGTTGTCTAGTTGTGACCAAAGGCTTGACCAGACTATGTTGAGGAACCGACTCTATTGATATGAGATGATGGTTTGTGGGATCCCAAAATGTACCCACACACATTCGAAGAAGAGCTTGGTAGTGACCTCCACTTTGATGCTTTTCTTGGAGGCAGCCAAAATCACCATCTTGGAAAAGAAATCAAAAACCACAAAAAACATAATCATCTCCCCGCTTGGTGGACGGAAGGCCCGACATGTAGTCCATTGATATGGATTCCCAAGGCCTATCAGGAGTAGGTAGAGGGGTGTACATGCCTTGTTTCTTAGTGTTCAGTTTGGAAATAGCATAGGCATTGCATGACCTGATATACTTGTTGACATCCTATCAAATTTTTAGCCAGTAGAAATGTCACAACAACACTACCACTATATTTTTTACGCCAAAGTGGCATGCCACCCGACTATAGTGGGATTCCCAAATCAACTTCTCTCTCTCACTTGATGGAAAGTGGAGATGGACCAAATGGCACAAAATACCATCCTAAAGATTGAAATCAGTGATAGTTGTGTTTGTGCCCAACATATGGTAGGTGGTGGAAAAGTCAAGATCTTTCTCATAGAGTTGGGGCCATCCTGAGGTCTCGTGGTTGTAAGAGTCTAGAACTGTAGTGAGTGGCATGACTGGAGGTCTGTTGAGGAAATCAACGACATGATTGGTACTTCTTGTCTTATACTTGATGTTGAGGTGGAACTATTGTAGGTATGTGGACCACTTTCCATGGCGGTCATTATGCAATTTTCCTTGTGTTTGCATGAACCACAATGGATTATGATCAATGTGGATGATTGTCTCCTTCTCGAGAATGTAATGCATCCACTGGAGGAAGCATTTCACAATGGAGTACATTTAGGGTACTTATCGATGACATATGATAGTGTCTCACTATGATATACCATAGGGTGGTTGTGTTGAGTGATAACTGTGCCCACAGCATAGTCTAAAGCATCTATATCAATCTCAAAGGGTTGTTGTACGTCGTGCAATGAAATAATTGGGGTTGAGCACAAGCCCTTATTTAAATAATCAAATTCTTACTATTGGGACAAGCCCCACAAAAAATTTTCCTTTCCACAACCGATGGTTACTTGGCTGAGGGCCCATGCAATATGGGAGAATCCCAACATGAACCTATGATAGAAATTGGCAAGGCCTAAAAATATTTGAAGATCAGTAAGTGTGGTTAGGGTTGGCCAGTCATGAAGGACTTTGATCTTATCTAGATACACATTCACCCCATGCTCATAAAAAATGTATCGTAGGTATTGGACCCTATTTTTCTGAATTCGCATATATCTCGTGTTGTCACAGAGTGTGCAGAACCTGTTGAATATGTTGCAAGTGTTCACCAAATTCTTGTTGTAGATGAGTATTTCATCCATATACACCACCACAAAATAATTGGTGAAAGGCTGCAAGATATCATCCATCATCCTCATGAAATTTTTTGTGGAATTCATCAAACCAAAGGGCATGACCAACCATTCAAAAAGACCTTCTTTGGAATTGAAGGAAGTTTTCCATACATCTATCTACTCTATTGGGACCTAATGGTAGCAAGACTTCAGATCAATCTTACTGAATCATTTGGACCCCTTGAGCTGGTCAAGGAGATCATTGATTTGGGGAACTTGGTACCAGTTCCTGACTGTGATTTTATTTAGGGCTCGATAATCGATACAAATTCGCCAGGTCCAGTATTTATTTTGCACAAGCACAATTGGGCTTCCACATTGTAAGGAGTTGTTTTAAATGTGCCCATTTTGGAGTAGTTCTTAGATATGACGCTTGATCTCCTTATTTTCTAACAGAGAGTGGAAATAGACTATTCTATTGGGTAGCAGTGCACTGAGGGTCAGATCGATTGAATGTTTGACCTAACGGTACAGAGGTACCCCAGTGGGTGACGAGAATATGTATTTGTATTCTTCCTTGAACTTATCCACTTTATTTTTCTACATGGAGAGATTGGTCATGGAGGCCATGGATGTGGTTGCAACCTTCCACTCACTTTGAGAGTGAATCACAAAGAATACAAACTTCCCAGTCTAAGAGATGGCATTCCTGCATTGCTTGGAAGAGATCAAGTAAATGGAGGTAAGTGAAACTACCTCGGGTATCCTATGCAATTTCCTTTCCAAAGTAATAATAACACTATGAGGCCTAGACTTATATACAACATGATGTTTCCATAAATAAGGTTGGCCCAAAAAAACATCACAAACTTCAACGGGAGATACATCACACAATACCTCATCCTTGAAGGGCTTGATTCCATAATACAAGTAGCACAGCTAGATGACGCAAATATCACTTCCTTGGTGGAGCCATATGATGGTGTATGGCTACAGATGTGGAATTATTAGCAGGGCCATCCACTTGATGACCTCCACTGAGATGAGGTTCTTCTAGATACTTCTATCAATGATGAAGTGAAGTAGAGTAACCTTCACCCACATCTATGAATGAAAGAGGTGCTCGCCTTCCTCTAGCTCATTAGGTTCACCGAGATAGATCTTGGTGGTAACAATGGTGGCATTGGGTTTCATGAAAATAATATGTCTCCTCTTTTCTAGTTCTGACTCAAAGTCATAACCTACATCTGATTCAGAGGCTTTCACCTCAGCCACCAATGACTACTTTGAGTGGTAATCAACGGTGTTATTCCAAGGGCTCTTATGGAAGTCACACCACTTCTCGGTGTCTTTCTTTGTCTTTCCATTGTCCTTCTTTGTTTGCAACTTAGACTAGTTTTCACGAGGTTTTCCATAATTTCTCTTGCCTTTGTTATGTGGTTTGGGGTTTCCATTTCCCTTCTTCTACTGTGAGGGGTTCCCAGACCCAAACTATAGTGTCTTTTGTTTAAGCTTCTACTCTATTTTGACAAAATATCGATATGTCGCGCCCAAGGACACAATGTCCATAAACTCCATTTATTTATGTTTGTATATATGTAGACCACCATAGTACTTGAGCACCATATGTCACTCAAAATATTTGATAGCCAACTTGGTGTGTAAGGTATGGAATATATTTGTGAACTCTGGCATTGTTTGGTCCCTTTCCTGTCGTAGTGTGGTCCATTTTGTATACAAATTGTCATAACTTTGAACAAAGTAGTAGTGTTCCTTAATAGCATCCATGAATAACTCCCATGTGAGTGCGACTGTAAATAATGAGGGTTCCCCTATTTTCATTTTCTCACAGAAATTCTCCCAGCAATATTTGACACATGGGACAACTTTGAGGAGCGCAAATGTAATTGTTTCTCTATTGGAAAAGTTATGTACAGAAAAATACCCTTCTAGTAGATTCAACCATTTGTATATAACATATACGTCTATCTGACCTTCAAATATAGGAATATCAAAGTTTATATATACCTTGAAGAGGACGGAACCTCCACTTGAGGAATATGCATCGCTTGTTGGTATTCATTGAAGGATTTGCGCAAAACTATCCATCATCTCATTCCTCTGTTGCACTAGGAATTCCTCGAGCAACAATTTTAAAGGATCTCATGTCCCATCGTATTTATTTTCTCCTATAATGGAAGGTTTCTTGGGTGTGCAAGAGCTCTTTTCCTCAAGAGAAACAAGCTTGAGATGCAACTCTTTGTACCCTGACCTCAACGACGACATGCACTAAGAATGACAAGGGGAAAACTGTTATGATACCACTGATCCGGATTTTATGAGAAGAACGAAATGGATACAGGTTATTATTATTAACACAGAGATACAATGAAAAATAAAAGACATATAGTAAAACTTGGCTTCTATTCAATAAAGAAATATGTTGAAACTATAAAGTGTAGACTAAAACAAGCTTGTTAGAATGGTGATGGCTTATCTCTGAGAAACGATGTGACGATTGTGATTATTCTCAAGAAGATGAGTACAATGAGGCTCCAAAGGCCTTTTTACATCAAACATGAATGCCAAAACCCTAGACATCCAAAAATCTAACCCTAGGAGATGAAGCACCAAAATTCATGTGGGCCACGTTGGGGTAAGTCAGTACATCAACTTCCCAAGGTCATAACTTTTGCATACGATCTTTGTTTTAGGCACACGATAGCCCATTGGAAAGGTCTATCTGAGGAATACAGATTATGTTGTCACACTTTGACTTTGACTATAGTGTGATTGTGGCAAGCCCAAAAAACATTGTTTAGTGCCTCAAAACAGCCCCAGAAGTTCAAGACCCGAAAAAACTAGGAAAATAACTGCCAAAATGAAAACTACATGTGAGCCAGTTGGAATAGGTGGGTGGCCACCAATATCCACCTGGATCAATATTGATCTAGATTTTATGAGCATAAATAAATGAATACAAATCTATATTATTAACACAAAGATACAATAAAACTTGGCTTCCATTCAATAAAGAAATATGTTGAAACTGTAAAATGCAAACTGAAACAAGCTTGCTAGAATGGTGGCAGATTATCTATGAGAAGATACGCTACATATGCGCTCATTCGTAATATTATGAGTACAATGAGGATCCAAATGCATTTTTACATCAAACATGAATGCCAATACCCCAGACATCGAAAACCCTAACCCTAGGAGATGAAGTGCCAAAATTCACGGGGGGGTCGTTGGGGTAAGTTGGTAGATCAACTTCCTGGGCTCGTAAATTTTGCATATGATCTCCATTTTAGGAACCTGATATCCCATTAGAAAGGTATATCCAAGGAATCAAAATTATGCCATCACACTCTAACTGTGTTTATAGTGTGACTGTGGCAAGCCCAAAAAGTGTTGTTTAGGGCCTCAAAATGGCCCCAAAAGTTCAGGACTCGAAAAGCTACAAAAATAATTGCCAAAATGAAAAATGCATGTGAGCCAGTTGAAATAGGTGGATGGCCACTGATATCCACCTAGATCAGCACATATATTATCAAGAGTCAAGAAATATTTTTAAGGGACCTCACTAGTGTGAACAATATTATAATTCTCTATATTATAGAATAATTATTCAATCTCTAGTTTGAATAGACAAAAGGAGAATAAGACAAATCTTGTAACAGGTTAAAATCTAGAAGCTCACAAGTCGTCTAGGAGCCTAAGAGTCACCTAGAGTATACTTTAAAGAGTCGTATTATCTAGAAGGCCAAGGAACACAAATAAGATTATAAATAGAACGATTTCCTTCAAAAAAATGATAATCTTTGTATTTTAATAGAGAGGGTGTCATTAGCTAGTTTGTTTATATTCTTGTAGAGATGTGCTTGGTTTGGGGTTATTCTCTCCTTCACTATTTCTCTTGGTTATTGTGGGAATGAGCATCCTAACTTGTGGACTATTCTCTTGTTATAGTGTTTATTCCCACTTGCCTTATGATATATAACATCTTATATGAAACATGGAGCTTCTTGATAGCTTGTGGACTATTCTCAATTGATCAGGTATTTTGATTATTCATATACATCAACAATGGATTATTCTATATTTTTTCATATGTCCAACCTTGTTTTATTTCATCTCATTGTTTTTATGATAGGGAAGTGTTATTAGTAATTGATTTGTTTCACTTTGGAAGGGAATTCAAAGGTTTCAATTGAGATTTATTTATGATAACATCAGTGGACTATTCTCCCTATTATCAATAGTACCAGCATCCCTTATTACTACTAATAGCTAGTATTTAGTTAAATACATTTAATATTGCACTTGTATATTGCATATTAATTGTGATTCATTTAAAATCAACCCAAAATTACAATAGTCGGTATCACAACTAGGAGGAATCACCTTAAGGGGGGTTTAGTTGGGTGTTTTCACCTAGTGAGCTTGTGAGGTTGATAAGGATCATTTTCCAATACTGGATATAATATATTTTATTGACCTCCAAATTTTAGTCAATGAACCTATGACATGAAACATATGTTTATGGGATATTAAAGAATACCATAATTCACTAGATATTAAGTAATACCTCCCAAAAAAAAATTGTTGATCCCCTCTCCCAATACACATTTTGATCCAGATTTATGAGTGGAACGAAATGAAAACATAGATATATAATATTAAAATAGAGAAACAATGAATAATAACATAGATACAGTAAAACTTGACTTCTATTAAATAAGAAATATGATGAAACTATAAAATGTAGACTGAAAGAAGCTTGTTATAATGGTGGCAACTAATCTCTAAGAAGAGATGTGATGGCTACGCTCATTCACAAAAAGATGAGTACAATGAGGCTCCAAAGACATTTTTACATCAAACAAGCATGTCAAAACCCTAGACATCCAGAAACCTAACCCTAGGAGATGAAGTGCCAAAAGTCATGTGGGCCCTGTTGGGGTAAGTCGGTACATCAACTTCTCGGGGTCATAACTTTTGCATACGATCTTCATTTTAGGTGCGTGATCACCCGTTGGAAAGGTCTATCCAAGGAATAAACATTATTTCATCACACTTTGACTCTATCTATAGGGTGACTGTGGTGAGCCCAAAAAAATTTGTTTAGGGCCTCAAAAAAACCCTAGAATTTTAGGACCCGAAAAGATAGAAAGCAACTGCCAAGATGAAATATGTATGTGAGATAGTTGGAATGGGTGGGTGGTGTTAGCACAAACATCTGGAGTGAAAAATGTAGAGTGAGGTAAACTTGAAATTAATCGAGTCGTTGACTATTGGTGAATAAGTTGTTGCACAGTGAGCATCTTGGCGGAAATCTCTAGTTCAAAAGACATTTGGTTTTCCAGCCCGAGACACCTATAAGGTAAATCCCTCCCTATTTGACA
Organism: Picea engelmannii; assembly: GCA_009831015.1. NCBI lineage: Eukaryota > Viridiplantae > Streptophyta > Pinopsida > Pinales > Pinaceae > Picea > Picea engelmannii. The sequence goes on along the minus strand of ML790675.1, from coordinate 165,809 downwards.
ACTCACTTATGCAACCGATAATAGTTTAATGTTTTTAATGAATAAGGGAGGTGAAATTAAGCAAATAAAACCTGAGGGTGTAGACTTTTTAGATTCCAAGCCCTGAGTTAGTCATGTTTTTTTGGAGGCATGGTGGTATCCATTATCTACCAGGCTTGGAGGAGAAAACCAGGAGGTTTCCAAGCAGTTTTCCCAATATTTCAATGGACAGGAGGATGATGTTTTTGTCCTTAAGCTACAGGTTACAGAGAGTTCAATTGAAAATATTTTTTGGCTACCACAGGAAGCTTAAAAATGATTCAAGGGTCAATTAATTTCAAGAGGTGATATCAACAACTTCCTCAAAGATGATTGTAGAGATCCAAATTGGGAAAAAGGTATCCCTAGCATCCTCTTGAAAGAGGAATGGATTGAGCATCTTAGAATGATAAATATATATCTTACATGTGAAAGGAGGTTCACAGTGGTTTTCTTATACCACGTGAGATTCATTTTCCACCTTGCAGGGATGAAGATGTTGAACTTACCCTTTTTCTTGTTCAAAAGCCTCACCAAGATGTTAGCTCAGATTCAAGCACATCCTACAGCATCTGACTACAGTGTTTATCACCAAGGAATGATCAACATGTTGATCATAGAAGAGTTGAAGAAATGAAACTATATCTAGGAGCATTTCCTCTTCTACAAAGCAGGTCAAGTTGCACCTGCTCAGTAATTATCTCATTCTCAGGAGCCATTACAGCACCAAGATCTTTCTCAGCCCCCTAAATAGAAATGGGAAAAAGAAAAACTTGCATCTTCATCTACTGGTAAGAGGACTAAGAGGAAATATAAAAATATCATTGTCTATAAGAAAAATAGGGTGAAAGAGGCTAAAGAAAAGACTTCCCCTGTTAATACTAAAGAAGAAATAGAGAAGGGTGAAATTTCTACACCCAAGGAGCCTAAATCCTTGAAAATCATACCCCCTATTTCTCCTTTCCCAAAGGCATACACCAAAAAAAGAAGGAACAAGTGTTGCTAGAAGTTCCAGCAGAGCTTGATTTACCTACATCTCAAGAAATATAGAAACCTAAGGAACATGGAGAAAAATGGATAGTGCTTTCAGCAGAAGCTGCCCTGTCAGATGAAGAAATAGCAAAAAATGCAGGTTATACAAAATTTATAATAAGAAGACACACTAGACCCAGCAACAAATTCAGGCATAATGTAAAGGCCTTGAAAAACCTAGCATTGAAGACTGAGGTCATAGATGTGGACAAGCAATATGAAGAGCTATAGGTTGTAACTCCTTCTATTGCAAAATCCAATGTCCAGAAAAGAAAAGTGAAGGGAAAACAGTTTAAGGGTGAGTAGAGTGAAACATCAAAGAGGAGGAAAGTTCATAGAGATCCTAAGGAAATAGGTACCACTATAGCAGATCTAGCTTCCAGAGCTACCAAGTCTCAAACTGCATCAGAAAGAAGAACAGGCTTGGATGAGATTGTTGAAGTGGCAACTCACTTAGAGGAGATGTAAAGGAATTGTTTTTCCCAAAAATCAAGTTTTGCCTACTCTAGATGCCTTACCTATGTCTAAGTATTTCATCTCTTTTTGAGTATAACCTATGCACGAGATTTTCTAAGGTCTTAATGCATAATTTTGAAAGAAGCATAACTCTACCAAAAATTCCAGCAACGTCGGGATAAATAGCTTTTATAACAGAAGTTACCAGAATTTCTAACAGCGTCGAGATAAACATTTTTTATAACAAAAGTTACCGTAATTTCCGGCAGCATCAGAATAATCAGTTTTATAACAGAATTCTACTGGAATTTCCGGAAGCGACAACGTTGATGCTATTTTGATAGTTGTTAATGGAACTTTTTTAGCTGGTTAAAATAAGATTGGGCCTCCTAAATTTATGGGCACGTGGAAGGAATTTAGTTGATGGTTTTGGGTGAGTGGTGGTTAGTTGATGAAGAAACAAGTGGTCCTAAAAGATAGTTCATAGAAACAACAGCCCAACCCAAGCTTCGGTGTACCTCAATCACACGCAACATCTTCAGCATGATCATTTTTCTCCTCCTAATCAACATCTATCCAGTTAGTTAGGTAGTTGAGGAAGCATATCTCTAGTTATGCATATTTTTTTTCCTAGGAGGTAACTAAATGATTAATGGTGTAAGGAAGTTGTTACATTTCTTTTGTAGGTGGCGTTGGGGCCTCTCCCTATATATTTTCTATTGAAAAACTTTGTAGGGGTTGGTTGGTTCGACTAGAAGCTTGATATCAATAAAAATACTCGGTTTCACTTTATGTAGAAGGATCTTGTGATTCAGGAAACGTTAAATGCATGGTATGTTTCTTCTTCTGTTATTTTTATAATCATCCATTTGCAGTAACTAGAATTTAGTAGTGAGAACCCTTTGGAGGATCCAATTGGTTGTTATGTATGTTATGCTTTTCTGTATATCATTTTCTAGCAGATTCAGTAGCATGTGAGTGAAGGTTTCATGACTGAGGCATTGAATACTTTATGCATGTTTTCAGTTTTTGTTCTATAGTCTGTATCTAAAACAAGGCCTTGTATGTAGGCTAATTCCTAGCTATATGAGTTGCTTAGGATGTTTTAAAATTCTTAGGTCAATTATCAGTTTCTTTGTTAAAATTTATACTTCCCAATATTATAATCTAATCCATGCAACTCATTCCCTGCCACAATTTTCCAAATATGTGAGGTTCTATCAGAGTTAAAATCACTTTCAAGTGTTTTAAGAGGCCATTCCACCTTTTAAAATTTCCCATTTACCAAAACCTGTTTGAAGTGGATCTTAATGTGTAAGGCTTACCCCTTCTCAATCAAGGGGTGACTCCTTGTGATAACATTAAATGGCGCCCCTACCGAGGAATGAAGTGTGAAGCTAGATTCCCTAGGAGAATGACATAGATCCAGCTCTTGATGGTAGACAAGAGAGGGACACCAAAAACTGACTGTGTATTATCCACCTGGAGACTCCACAATAAAAGACTCCACTGGGGAGGATCCTGTTGATAGAAATATGACCATACGAAAGGGGATGACCAGGTATCATCTTATGACCTTTCTCCATGAACTCTTGTTTTTATTTATTAACTCATTTCTCTCTTTCCCTTTATGTATAAAGAGGATTATCCTCTGCCTCGCTTATTTGAATGATCATAAGCCTTCCTTTATATATCCATCCTTGGAAGAAGAAGACTTGCATTATGCTTGTGTTGTAGATGTTGATGCTGGATCTTCACCTCAGCCTATTCATAAGGATGATCTTTGTATTTAAATCCCTCTTGAATTTGATCACCCTTGTAACCTTGAGGAGGTTGAAAGTGATTAAAATCCTTCTCGGATCTCATTATCTTCAATTATTATTGCCTTGCCATCAACTTGTTGATCCTCATGTTCATCACACTACTTTTCAAACTAAAATTAGAATGCAGATGTTTAAACCTTTAAGGCTACCATATCACCTTCATCCTTATCCTTTTGATTTCATTGAGTATCTTCCCCGGTTTTCTGGAGAGGATCATATTATAGCTGAGAGGCACTTGGGGGCCTTCGAAAACGTTTTTGATCGGTTTGAGATAGTACATGATGATGTTATTATGAGGTTTTTCTCCAAATATTTGTTCAAATATGTTGTTGTGTGGTTTAAGGGTTTGAGAACTAATTCCATTCATTCTTGGATCGAGTTGTGCAATGCTTTTTAAAAATATTGGGGTGAGAACAAATTTTTTGATCAATACCTCGCTGATTTTTATTCTTTGAGGAGAGGGGAGGAAGAAGTTTTGTATGTCTTCAATAGGAGTTTTTATAGTTTTTATTATATCATGCCATTGGAGATCCAACCTACCGGGGTTGTTTCCCTTGTGGTCTATATTATTCCTCAGTATCCAGACCTTGTCCTTCTCCTGAGAGAAAGGAAATATTCATCTTTAAGACACTTGTTTGAAGATGCTGAAGAAGTTGAGGAGAACATATGTGCTTCCAAGAGGATCCGAGATCAAGTTTATTTTGAAAATATGCATGCATAAGAGCAAGGAAACTATCAGTATGTTTCAGATTTTGAGCAAATAGACATTTGGTATGAATTAGATCTGGAGAAGCAAAAAGGATGTAAGTATATTTCAGATTGGGAACTAGATTCTTCAGTCTTTGTATATTTTTCTATGGATAGGTATGCATGTCAAGCTTACGATCAGTTTTCAAACCATATTGAGCATACAGTAACTAATGGTTGCATAGATAATTATATGTTTCTAGTTGATCATAATCAGTATGTTTTAAACTTTGCTTTATCATTATCTTGTGATAATTATTCTAAAGAGAGAGTTGTTCCTACTGATGGTCAAGATATGATCACAAAAGAACTAGAAGGTTATCAGTTTTCAAGCAAAGAGGCATTCATGGATGAGAAGTTTCTTCCTGTGGATCAACATGTTTCTTATCTTGGTTTCAAATATTCATTTGCAGCCTTGTTGGAGTCAAGTTTTTCAGATTTTCTGAAAATTTCAGATTTCATTGCACCAAAATTCAAGGGTGAGTATGGTTTTATGAAGGATTCTCTATCACTATTATTATATTTCTATTTTTATCTATTGATTGGTGATAGAGACAAGATCACCTCAGTCTTGAAATTACTTGAATGGATACTATGGAAATCTTCGTTTACTTGACCAAATTGCAGATTTGGTTAGAGGTAGGATAGTGTAGGAAATAAGCTCACTTCCCGAGCATTTGCTTTCCTTCAAGTTTGTAGCAGGTAATAAAATCACTTCCTGATCCTTGTTTTCCTTAGTTTATAGTGGGTCTTTCTTTTTTCTTGAATAAGTGGCAGTTGTTGGCAATGTTCAGAGGTTGGTTACATAGATGAATCCATAGCCCAATGGATAAGGTAATTTGAACTGCTAAGGTTCTTGGAAGCCTCACAGGGATGCCCCCATCCTAGTTAGAGCCTGATGTTAGCACAAACATCTGCAGCGACAAAAGTAACTCAAAGGCATTGTGAACTCTAGTTCTAGAAAGTGGAACTACCAAAATTTTCGGTAGCATACTCTGTTTTTCATGAAACACACACACGTATTTTTTCAGTTTTCCCACCAGTTTTCATGTCATTCAAACATCAAGGTTACACTTGTTTATAGACCATGTCATGTGATATAAGCGTTTGGCATTGATCTTAGTTCAAATGGATTTTTACATCACGTTTAGGGTTTGGGTGTCATCATGAGCACTAGAGTTAGGAGTCATGTCCCATGGTTGTCTGTCCTAGGTGTCACCATCCATGTTTAAAAGAGTGTCCATGTATTAAGTATGAATCTGAAGTCACTACTCATTATTTAAAATGGTCTATTAAACTTGTTGCATAACATGTCAAAATTTTCAGTGTTTTCAAGAAATTCATGATAGGGTATCTACCAACACATCCAACACTTAGATTCAACCACCTGTATCTCTAATCCTCTATTAGGTGATTGAGGGAAACTTACAGTTAATCGATCCTTTGACTACTGGTGAATAAGTTGTTTCACAGTGAGTAGCTTGGCAGAAAGTTCCAATTCAAAAGACATTTGGTTTTCCAGCCCGAGACACCTGTAAGGTAAATACCTACTTGTTTGACAACTCACTTATGTAGTAGACAACAATTTATTGTTTTTAATGACTAAGGGAGGTGACATTAAGAATATAGAACCTAAGGGTGTGTACTTATTAGATTCCAAGCCTTGAGTTAGTCATATTTTTTTGGAGGCAGGGTGGTATCCATTATGTACTAGACTTGGAGGAGAAAACTAGGAGGTTTCCAAGCAGTTTGCCCAATATTTCAATGGACAAGAGGCTGGAATTTTTGGCCTTAATATACATGTTACAGAGAGCTCAATTGCAGATATATTTCGACTACTACAGGAAGGTGAAAAATGGTTCAAGGGTCAAGTAATTTCAGGACGTGATCTCAACAGCTTCCTCAAATATGACTGTAGAGATCCAAATTAGGAAAAAGGTATCCTTAGCATCCTCTTGAAAGAGGAATGGATTGAACCTCTTAGGATGATAAATATATATATTACCTGTGAGAGGAGGTTCACAGTGGTTTTCTTATACCACATGATATTCCTTTTCCACCTTGTAGGGATGAAGATGTTGAACTTACCATTTTTCTTGCTCAAAATCCTCACCGATATGTCATCTCATATTCAGGCACACCCTACAACATCTGACTATAGTGTTTATCACCAAGGAATGATCAAGGTGTTGGTCATAGAAGATTTGAAGAAAAGAAAATAGACCTAGGAGCATTTCTTCTTCTACAAAGCAAGTCAAACTGAACCTACTCAGGAATTATCTCATTCTCAGTAGCCAATACAGCACCAGGATCCTTCTTAGCCCCCTGAACAGAAAGGGGAAAAATAAAAAACCTGCATCTTCATCTGTTGGTAAGAGGACTAAGAGGAAAGATAAAAATATCATTGTTTATAAGAAAACTAGGGTGAAAGAGGCTAAAGAAAAGACTTCCCTTGTTAAGACTAAATAAGAAACAGAGAAGGGTGAAATTTCTAAACCCAAGGAGCCTAAATTCTTGAAATCATACCCCCTTATTTCTCCTTTCCCAAAGGCATACACCAGAAAAAAGAAGGAACAAGTGTTGCCATAATTTTCAGTAGAGACTGATTCACCTACATCTCAAGAAATCCAGCAAGCTAAGGAACAGGGAGAAAATTGAATAGTGCTTTCAGCATAAGCTACCCTGTTAGATGAAGAAATAGCAAAAAATGCAGGTTATACAAAACTAATAAGAAGAAGACACACTAGACCCAGGAACAAATTCAGGCTTAATGTAAATACCTTGAAAAACCCACCATTGAAGACTGAGGTCATAGATGTGGACAAGCAATCTAAAGAGATACAAGTTGTAACTCCTTCTATTGCACAATCCAATGACCAAAAAAGAAAAGTGAAGGGTAATCCTTTTAAGGGTGAGCAGAGTGAAACATCAAAGAGGAGGAAAGTTCATAAAGCTCCTAAGGAAAAAGGTACCACTATAGTAGAGCCAACTACCAGGTATCAAACTGCATCAGAAAGAAGAACGGGTTTAGATGATATTGTTGAACTGGAAACTCACTTAGAGGAGATGTAAAGGAAATTGTTTTCTAGAAAATCAAGTTTTGCCTACTATAGATGTCTTACCTATGTCTAAGTTATCTCATCTCTTTTTGAGTATAACATATGCACGAGATTTTCTAAGGTCTTAATGCATAATTTTTAAAGAAGCA
>ML790675.1:116174-134191 GCA_009831015.1 Picea engelmannii | reverse complement strand
GAAGGGATACAACCTACAGCAAAACCCGTTGTAACTTCCTCTTCTTTCTCTCACAGTCTCCTCTCTCAGAATACAATACTCACCAACATACATAGCCGCAATACATTTCCCTCATAAAAGAGGGTTTCCTTCTAGGGAAAAAACCCTAACATAATCTCTATCGTTAGATCTGCGACCTTACAATGAGCGGTCCAGATTTACAATGAAATTAAAATATATTTTTACAAGGCAATTTTTGCTTCAGGGGCGTCGCCCCCAAACCCCCCAGCCGGGGGGATAGCCCCCCCGGACCCCGCAGAGGGGGTACCCCCCCTCTGCACTCCCCTGCGTGGAAGAGTGTACATACTTCTAGGGTGTAAATACTTCATGGGGTATAAACACGGCTGAAATGAAAAGACCTCTAAATCAGGAAGATAATTAGGCTCCACAACCAACACCTTTATCACTAGGCCGACCCTATTACATATGTATTTACACATTACATGTACATTTAAGCCCATATGTGCCCCCCTCGAGGTCATATCATATACATTTATCCATATATATTCCCCCCTTGGGTCATAACATAGTACCCTCCTTCAAAAAGCTTTGTCCTCAAATCCTTGAATTTAAAGGCTTCACATGTGATGAAACCAAGTAATATGATTTTCTTATATTCCTTCTTTCTTCATTCCATTGTTGATGATATATCCATCCAAAATCAATTATTTTTTGTCTTAATCCTTAGTGTCTAGTTGTTGCATAATTTTATTTCCTTTGATTCCATGTATTTTTGTTAGAGATTCTCCAATTTGTAGTTGATCCAAAAAGCATCCAGAGAAGACTAAGGACAAATCAGAATTCGCAGAAGAAAATCAAGAAGCTCATAATGGCCTCAGCAGACAAAGAAAGGGAAAAAATTCAAAGTCCTCACAACTCAATGAAATTGGTATCATCGTGAAGAGCGCATCGCAAGATTTTCAATGACATAAACAACTCGTCAAACAGAGTTACTGATGGAAAGATATTCACAGTCAAATTTTTGGGCAACCTAGCCCAATTAGCAAGGGATGAGTCAACATCTATACTATTGATGTCAATATCAGTATGGATGATGTCAGCATCAGTATGGATGATGTCAGCATCTGTATAGTGTATGTGGCACATGAAGAAGGTGACATGTGTCATGATGACATCGACATGGTGATGTGGCAGCACCAAAGGCTTCCATGTGTCACTTGTTTTTGGCATTTTTCGGGTCAATCTGTGGACCAATGGAAAAGCACCATGTGGTCGTCCATACAACCATGTGGCATACCCCACAGTGACATGGCAAGCTGATGTGGTAGTTGATATGGCAATTGACTATGTAGGTGGTTGGCGTGGCCCAATGGATGGTTGTCACGTGGAACAGTCATGGGCTGCCACGTGGACCAGTCATGAGCTGCCACATGGCAGTGGGAAAATTCCCAATGAGGGCCCAAAAACCAAATTTAAAAAATAAAAAAAAGGTGGGCCTGCCAAATCTGGCAAAGCCTCGCCAGTTCTAGCAGCCAAACGGTACACTCCGAAAAATCTAAAACACACTCCAAAGTTGGCGAAGTTACATTCCACATATATGTATATGTTATAACTATAACCCAAAAAGGGAGGCCCACAGGCTCGACCCCGGGACCTACTTCTATACAAATGCCTTAACTATAGCATCTACCACCATTGGGCCAATGGACTACAATGTGTAGTCCACCCCACTTTGTTTTTACAAACTGAGTTTTCCCATGGATGGAAGGAGGGCGTCTGACGGTACGACTGGGCATGGAAACCAAGACACAGTACAAGGAATTAAATGCAGGGAGTAGGCATGGAAACTGAGATGAGATTTATCACGGGCCTGGGAGTGCCAGAGTCGAATTGAGGCGTGGAGACAGTCATTTTTGGGTAATTTGACGCCACAAATTCAATGGTGTTGTTTATTTTTTGATCTGAGAAAATATTCTGCAGCTTAATTCCATAATGAGGTACACTTGTGTATTTTTCCAAATTCTTTTGCTGAGTTAATAAAAAGGCCTACTCATTTGAGAGAAGGACCCAAGGACGTATTCCACTAGGGACGAACTCTGTTATCAATTTTTTGTGTTCATATTTGATGTGTATGTCTCTTCATTATTGATATTTTCCTTATTTAATGGTGCATTTTAATTTATGTTCATTTAATACAATTCTATAAGTCACTTCGATGAAAAGATCCTGGATCATGTTGGTATCAGAACAGTCATCTTTGACTTGAATTGTTGAGTGTGAATGCTTACTAGGGCCAAGCATAAACAAGGTGAAGGAACTCTTAAGACTTTGAATCCTGAAGTTGGTTGTGCATCCCGAAGGAAGAAAATGGTAGAAGAGGACAAGCGTGATGAATAGGAGAAAAACTTCCATATGTTCTTTTATCACATGTCAGAAATGGTCGAGTGAATGTATGGAGACTACGAGAAAAGGATGAAGAATAAAGGGAAGAAAAAGGAAGCACAATTTGATGATAATGCTTCGGTAAATCAAGGGGCTAGAGGAGACCCTCTTGAGCCTCCATCTTCACCATCAAGTTCTATATCTTCTTTCGCTGAGCATTGTCATCATTCTCATCATTCTAGCCATAAAGCTTCTTTTAAGAAACCATTATTAAAGCTTGATGTAAAATTTTCTTTACCTTTGTTTAATGGAGATGATAATACTAAAAATCTAGATAATTGGATCCGATAGGTTGAAGTATATTTTTGTGTTCAACAGATTGATGAAGAGGAAGTTAAAGTACAACTGGATTCTCTTCAGTTGGAAGGCACCACTCTCGTATGGTGGGAAAGAAAACTTCAGGACATAAGTAAGTGTGGTAATCTTCTTTCCTCATGGTCAGAATTTAAATCAGTGATAAGGAATCAATTTTATCCATTGGGTTATTTAAATAAATAAATGATGAAATGACAAACTTTAAGACAAAGTAAAGGTCAAATTGTAAAAATTTTCACGGAAGAATTTAGGAAGAAATATATTGCATTAAACATTCCTTTTGATTCTTATGAAACTTTAATGAATTATATTGGCAGACTTCATAGTTATATTTGTCATAATTTTCTATTGTTTAACCCCACCAGTCTTGACAAAGTTTGTGTGCTAGCCACTCACCTTGAGAAGAGGGGAAAGCATGTTCAAGAAGATCCCACAAAGAAACCTTCCAATCTCCCACATAAGTCGTTTAAGAAGTTTAAAAGGAAGGATAAGAAGACCACCACTGTAAAGAGAGAAGAAGGAAAACCATCTTGCACTCATTGCAAGAAAAGTGGTCATGATGATGAATATAGTTGGAAAATACATCCAGAGAAGAGACTAAATCAGTTGGGTGGAAAGGGGAAGACAAATATTGTTGCTACAGTGCAAGAAGATATTGGTTATGATTTAAGAGACGAAGGAAAGATCATAGTGGTTGGAGTACAAGGTAAATATTCCCTTCATGCTAGTTCAAATTCCAATAATGAATCTCATGATGATGAATGAAAGAGGAATGGATTATTTCATATAAGACTTATATCTAAAGACACTAAGATAGATACATTATTTGATCTGGGTTCCCAAGTAAACTTGATATCTGAAGCACTTGTCAAAAAGATGGGTATTGAAATGAAACCACATCCAAAGCCTTATCCTCTTGATTGGGTATGTGATAAAGAAAAAATTAATGTCACCAAGCAATGTAGGGTCATATTTTCTATTGCTTCAAAGTTGATTGATGAAGTGGATTTGGATGTTGTATCACTTAATATATGTGGAATAGTGTTGTGGAGTACTTATCTTTATGATAGAAAAGCACTCTTCTTTCATCATGAGAACAAATACCACCTTACTAAGGGGGGACTGGAATATATTGTTAGATCTCACAGAATGAGGGTAAACATGACACTTGTTAGTGTAGGACAAATGAAGAGACTCATAAACACTAATAATAGATATGTACTCATGGTCGTAAGGGAGAAATATGTCGAAACATCTGACGCTTTCCAAGGATGTGATCCTTCTCATAAGAAATAATTAATTGATATTGTTTCTAAGTGTGATAATATTTTCCAGGAACTAGATGGATTACCTCCTAAGAGGGAAATACAACATGAAATACATCTTCAATAGTATTTTCCTCTTCCTAATGTGGGCATGTACAGGATGTCAGTTGTAGAGATGGAAGATATCAAGAAGCAGGTACACGACTTATTGGATCAAGGGGTCATCTGGCCCAGCTCATCTCCTTGTGGTTCTCTGATCATGATGGTGCGAAAGAAATATGGGACATGGTGAATGTGTGTCGATTACCGGGCCTTAAATAAAATCATGATAAAAAGTCGATACCCTCTTCCTCATATAGATTATTTACTTGATCAGTTAAATAATGTTGTTTATTTCACTAAGTTGGATTTGTGTAGTGGATACCATCAGATCAGGGTTGCAGAATAGGATGCATGGAAGACTGCCTTTAAAACAAAACATGGATTGTTTGAGTGGTTAGTTATGTTGTGTGGACTTTGTAATTCTCTGACAACATTCATGCGTGTGATGAATGATGTATTCATGCCTTTGTAGATGATTTTGTGATTGTATATTTAGATGAAATTCTTATATTTAGTGGGACTTGGGATGAACATGTAAGGCATGTAAAGCAAGTATTGGATACTTTGCAAAGGGAAAAGTTGTATGTAAAATTTTCCAAATGGGAATTTGGTAACACTACACTTGTGTACTTAGGTCATATTGTAGGAGGAGGACAATTAAAAATTGATCCTTCCAAGATTGATGTAATTGTAAATTGGCATGAGTGCAAAAGTGTAACCAAGATATGGAGCTTCTTAGGTGTAGTCTAGTATTGGAGGAGATTCATTTAAAACTTCTCCTTTATAGCAGCTCCTTTGCATGCCTTAACCAGTGTGAAGAAGAATTTTCAGTGAGGAGGAAAGAAAAAAAAAAAATCGACACTTTGAAAGAAAAGATTAGTACTACACCAGTATTAGCACTATCGAATCTTCAACAGCCCTTCGAGATCGAGACAAATTCCAGCAGATACGCCATGGGTGCAGTATTGATGCAATATGGTAAGCCTATATGTTACCACTCTGAAACTTTTAACCAAGTTGTTATTAACTATCCTACATATGATAAAGAGTTGTATGCATTAGTTCAAAGCGTAAAGAAATGGAAGCACTACGTGTTAGGGAAGGAAATAATCATACATATAGATCATCAACCCTTACAGTATCTCCAAGCACAAACCAAACTGCAACAATATTGACATTACAAATGGATGGGTTTCCTACAACAATTTCATTTGGTAATCAAGTACAAAAATGGTATGAGTAACAAGGCAGTTGATATGCTTTCTAGACCTCCTATTGTTGCTTCTATTATTTTGAAGAATGATTCTTTATCCCATGATAGCTATGTGGAACAATATGCCATTGATGAAGATTTTAAAGAAGTATATGAGAAGATAACCCATTGTGCACAGGTAGAGAACTATTGTTTCAGGGAAAACCACTCTACCATCTTGGAAAGCTATGTATTTCTACAAGTTAATGAGACCATGTAATACGAGAAGCTCACACTTCTCTTGTGTCTGGGAATTTTGGGGTAGGAAAAACTATGGCTCATTTGCAGAGGTTTTGTTACTGGCCTCAGATGAAAGCAATTGTAAAAAAATATGTAAACGGGTGTGTGATGTGTTCTACTTGTAAGCCCACTAGTAGAAAATTGGGGCTATACTCACCACTTCTTGTTCCATCTTATCAATGGGAAAATATCTCCATGGATTTTGTTGGGGATTTACCAATGTCGAAAAGGGGTCATGACTATTTGTATGTTGTAGTGGACAGGTTTAGCAAGATGTGTATATTAATTCCATGTAAAAAGAAGATCATTGTTGAGCAAACTGTTAATATCTTCTTTCAGTATGTTTGGGTTCACTTTGGGTTACCCAAATCCATTATCTCAAATCGAGATACTTGATTCCTTGGGAATTTTTGGACAAACTTGTGGAGGATGATGGACACCAAGTTGAACAGGATCACTGCTTTCCATCTACATACCAACGGACAGACAGAGGTTGTTAACCGAACATTGGTACTTTTTCTTTGAGATTACTGCAACAAGCATCCCAAGTTATGGGATGAACATATACCCTATGTACAACATGCTTACAATCGATCCTTACATTCCTCCACTCAATGTTCTCCTTTTGAGACATGTTTTGGGTATTTACCTAAAGTTCCTTTGGTCTTGATGTATGGGAGAGATGTTGATTCAAATGAAGAAATAAATGAAGTCAGAGCTCGCAAGTTCATCCAGAGGATCCATCAGGTACACCAAGAAATCAGGGAATAGTTGGAGAAAAGTCAAGCACAATATAAAGCTCAGCATGAAAAACATAGGGTTGATCATCAGTTCCAAGTTGGATACTAGGTATGGCTTCACATCAGCAAGGAAATATTGAAGGGTGAAGGAAAGATACTCAAGCCCATCCGTTATGGACCCTTCACTATTTTGGAGAAAAGTGGTACCAATGATTTTCATCTAGATCTTTGACCTTATATGAAGATATAGTTAGTTGTAAATGTAGGGAACTTGAAACTTTTTGAGCCTCCCATGATCATGGATCAAGTTGAGGAAGTTTCAATACCTTCAGTTGATGAGTTTTCTCGATCACTTGGATGAGTTAAAGGAATATATAATCCTGGACAGAAGGATGAGGACTTCACATAGGGGTGATGTTGATTGTCTTCGAGTAGGCTTAAAGGGCACACATCCAAGCAAGGAAAAGTGGACTGAGAAGGACAAGTTGAGGGAAATATTCCCTCACTTATCTGTTTATTGATGAAATCCTTTGGTGGTCCAAAAATATCTCAGTGGGAAGGAAAGATCCAAAAAGGATCTAGAGAAGACTAAGGACAGCTCATAATGGCCTCAACAAATAGAGAAAGGAAAAAAATTCAAATTCCTCACAACTCAGTGAAACTGGCATCATCCGAAGAGCGCGTCTCAAGATTTCCAACGGCGTAAATGAATTGTCAAACATAGTTACAGATCGAAAGATATTCATAGTCAAAGTTTTCATCAACCTGCCCAATCATCAGGGAATGAGTCAGAATCAGTACGGATGACATCAGCATTGGTATTGATGACATCATCATCTGTACATTGTATGTGGCATATGCATAAGGTGACATGTGTCATGTTGACATCGACATGGTGATGTGGAAGCACCAGAGGCTACCACGTGTCACTTTGTTTTGGCATTTTCGAGTTAATCTGTGGACCAATGGAAAAGCACCATGTAGCAGTCTGTACAGTCATGTGGTAGACCATACGGTGACGTGGAAGGATGATGTGGCAGGATGATGTGGTAGGTGATGTGGCAGGTGACTGTACAGGTGGTTCACGTGGCCCAATGGTTAGTTTCCATGTGGCCCAATCATAGGCTGCGACGTGGCAGTGGGAAAATGCCCAATGATTGCTCGAAAACCAAATTTAAAAAATTTAAAAAAAGGCGGGCCTGCCAAATCTGGCGGAGTCCCACTAGAACTGTCGGCCAAACGGTACACTCTGACAAATATAAACCACACTCCAAAGTTGGTGAAGTTACATTACACATATATGTATATGTTATAACTATAACCCAAAAGGGGAGGCCCACAGGCTCAACCCCGAGACCTCCCCCTATACAAACGCCTCAACTATAGAATCTGCCACCATTGGGACAACAGACTACATTGTGTAGTCCACCCCACTTTTTGTTTATAAATTGAGTCTGCCCATGGACGAAAGGAGGGTGTGAGAAGGTATGGCCGGGCATAGAAACTAAGACACAGTACAGAGAATTAAATGTAGGGAGCAAGCACAAAAACTGAGACAAGATTTCTCAAGGGCCTAGGAGTGCTAGAGTCAGATTTAGGCATGGATACATTGATTTTTTTATAATTCAAGGCCACGAATTCAATGGTGTTGTCTGTTTTCTGATCTGAGCAAAGCTTCTACAGCTTAATTCCAGAATGAGATATACTTATGTATTTTTCCAAATTCTTTTGTTGAGTTAATAAAAAGGCCTACCCATTTGAGAGCAGGACTGGAAGACATACTCCACCGGGGACGAACTCCATTATCAATTTTTTATGTTCAAATTTGATGCTTATGTCTCTTCATTATTGATATTTTCCTTCTTTAATGGTGCATTTTAATTTATGCTCATTTAATACAATTCTTTATAAGTCACTTCAATGAAAAGATCTTGGATCAGTAGTAGTTGTTGGTCTCTGATAATATCTTCTGGAATAATGTTTTTTTGATGCCATATTCCATGAATATTGACAAGTATTCCATCTTCTTCCTTCATGTTGGCCCTTGACCAAGTTTTGGGAGTTTCTTAGTCATGTTGACCTATTCTGAGACTTTGACAGCCTATCAAAGGTGGAGCGCAAGACGAAGCAGAGATCACGGGATCTCGACCCCCTTTTGGGCTCCTTTTTGGGTTTTTGGGAATATGTAACGGGAAGGGGATGTCGGCCCATGGGTTTACCCATGTTTAGGCCTATTTTGTATGTATATATAGATGTCTAGTCCATATAGAGAAGTAGTGAAATTGGCATCTATATGATGTAGTCTAAGTGCCAATAGTTGAATCTGTGTGATCAAAGCTTTGTGCATCCTATGTAAGACTTGCAGAGATGAGTGCAAGTCCCTGTGAGAGACTGTAGAAGGCTTTGTGTTGTAGCGCAAGGAAGAAGGATATAGCGAGCTGTACAGATCTTATGTCCTATGCGGGGTAAGGGTTTTGAGGCTTTGTTCTTGTAACCGATTGATTGAAGACAATAAAGAAGAAGAGTTGGTGGATGTAGCCCCAAGGTGGGGGTGAACCACGTAAACATTGTGTTGTGTGCTTTGTGCTTTGTCTTGATGTGTTCATATGTTATATGCTAAGTGCTTTGATATGTTTAGATAGATCTATTTATGCTTTGTTCTTATCATATGTGAGAATGTTAGATCTGATATAGATAGTAAAGTTTAGTGCTTGATATTCTCATTCTTATCCATTTGTATATGCTAAGTGCTTGAATACTATAGATTGATGTGAATACTATGAAGCTCTGTTGTATCAACAAAGTGAATAGTGATTACATATTAAGGAACTAATGGTGCTAAGAGTAGTATTAAGTATTATAATCGTAGATCTGTGTCCTAGCTAAGGTTGCAGACACTTGATTCATGCAACCACCCTTGCCTCTACCTCAAGTGAGACTTCATCTGCTTCGCAAGTGTTGCCGAAAGGATCGGTAGTTAGGGTTTTTTTGGTGCGTTGTTGTAGTGTTGAACCCTGAGTTTTCCCCTATGCCAACAAATGGTTCCTTTTATGGAACCTGAAACTGTGATTTCTAAGAACCAAGAAAGAAGAAGCTTTGTGCAAAAATCCATCCTAAAACTGTGAAATATCGGTGCGTAGATATGTTCCCTTGCGCACATTATTATACTAGACTTATAAATCTCTGTGCTAAAGAAAGAAGATTAGATTTGAAATAAACAAGCCCAATCTGAAGAAAGGAGGTTGGATCTGAAGGAAAGAAGCAAGATCTGAAAGCTTTGTTCTCTAAGAAAGGTAAGAATAAAAGAGATAATATAGGCAAGCTCTATGCTCTGATAAAGGTAATAATTGCTAAAAAAAAATAGATCTAGAAGCTCTGTGCTCTGTAGAAGTGTTAGAATATAGAAGATTGTGTGCTCGTTTTACCATTGACGATACCCTCGTCACCCAAGCATAGGCCGAAGCCACCCTCCGAGCACCTTAACCTTGACTGAGAATTACTTTAGAAGCAAACCCTAGGCTAGATAGCCAAACAAGGTGTAGTGCATATTCCTCCAAGGATATCACACCAACAATAGTTGATCAGATAGTCCAAACCCTAGCCAAGAGATAGTCCAAGCCAATACTGAAAATGGTTGTTGTAGCAGCTGCACCTGCAGTTCTCCTCCACATGTGCGCACCAAACTAGGAACTGCAGTGCGCACCACTTGCTGCTCTACGATTCTAAGATGTGTCAAATGAGAACTGGCGCCCTCTATTTATACTAGTTCTGCCAGATTTGTTGGGGCCGAATTCCCCTTATGGATATGTGTCTGTTCAGTATATTATTATTATTTATGGTCGATTTCTTCTCTTGGAGGATAATAACCTAATATAAATTATCTTCTTGAGCCAATAAGACTTCTAGGGCTATTAGCCAACTCATTATGGTTTTCTCTTGATTTCTGGAGTCTTCTATTCTAGGCAGGTTCACGCGTGGAGGTAAATATCTCCCGCATCTACCATAATATTAACACTCCATCCTAGCTAGGGAGGTATTACAGGTAATGGTCTTGAGCACAAAAACATACCATTTACTCGATAGCATCAATATAGTCATCTAGACTATCTCATGACTAGCTCAGGAGCATCACCATCACCATCAGCTACATCATCTCTCAAAACCATACTTCATCTGAGTAATTAGACATGATGCTAGATAAGTCACTCACAGCATAGAGTGATACAAGAGTCATTCTTATAATTTAGAAGAGTAAATTCTCTGAATTGTTTTCCATCTAGAAAATCTATGTTCATCATTATTCTTGATGTAATATACTAGATATAAAAAGTATGCAGAACAGAAATAAAATGCTAGAAATGGCAGAATAACAGTAATATAACCAACATAATCTCCACAATAACACATAAATGATACAAGAACAACAACAAAAATAACACTTTGATTCAGAAAGCAATGTTCACGAGCCTTTTCGAGGGGGAAACCTCCAGTCCAGTAGCGCTCTGTTACAATAATCTCCAAGCTAGGGTTTTCATACCCTCGACCCTTATTTATACTAAATATGTCTATCAAGAGAAGCATCTAGAGGAATATCCTTCTAGAAGTGGAAGCTTCTATTAGGTCTTCTTACATCTACCTTATTCTATTTTATTGAAAGGCCTTATTAATATTGACCTTTATTACATATGAATATATTGCTCTACCTATGTGCGAGTTAGGACCCTAACATGTCTGCCCCCTTAAAAACAGCCTTGTCCTCAAGGCTTGAGATGTGGAAACTGCTGGAGAATGGTAGCTGGTTCCCAAGTGGAATCTATTGGAGTTGTATCTTTCCACTGGACTAGCACTTCCTTGATGGTTCTCTGACGCAGGTGATGCTCACGCTGGTCCAAAATTGCTTCTGGCTATAGCCAAATGGATCCTTCTTCAGCTAACTCGAGAAGGTTGGTTTGAATTTGGCACCTAGTTCCAATCACCTTCTTTAAGCATGAAACATGAAAAACATGATGTAGCTTCGAATGACTGGGTAGAGCTAACTGATAGGCGACTTGTCCCACACACTTGAGAACTATATAAGGACCATAAAATTTGGGCACTAGCTTCTGACAATGTTTGGCCTTGAGGGAAGTTTTCTTGTATGGTTGCAGTCGCAGAAACACCAGATCCCCTTCTACAAATTGGCATTCAAAGCAACCTTGATCTACTTGTTGCTTCACGTGATTCTATGCCATGACCAAGTTCTCTTTGAGGGTACAAAGAATATCCTGTTGAACTGTAAGTGTTTGGTCAACTTCCTAGACCTTCAAGGTACCCGGTAAGTATGAGATAACTAAAGGTGGCTTCTATCCATATACCACTTCAAAAGGATTCATGCGTGTAATTGTATGGTACGAAGTGTTGTATCACCATTCAGCTAGGGGTAACCATTGATCCCACTGATTTTTCTTTTCAGAGGCAAAACACCTCAGATATGTTTCCAAACACTTGTTGACAACTTCCGTTTGACCATCAGTCTGGGGATGATAAGTTGTGCTGAGATGTAATTGTGTGCCCTGTAGCTTGAACAGTTCTTGCAAAAAATTGCTTGTGAAAGTTGGGTCACGATCATAAATAATAGAGTGTGGCATGCCATGAAGCTTGAAGACCTGGTCCAAGAAAATTTGAGCCACCATGGATGCAGTAAATGGGTGTTGAAGAGTGCAGAAATGAGCATACTTGGAAAGGCGATCCACAACCACCATTATGACTGATTTATTTCCCAATTTGGGTAGGCCGGTAATAAAGTCCATAGAGATATCGTTCCAAATAGTAGGTGGAATCGGAAGTGGTTGTAGTGTGCCCGGAGATTTGACTATTTCTCCCTTGTTGCATTGACACACATCACATTCAGTGACAAAATTACGGATGTCATGTTTCATACCATCCCAGAAAAAAGAATGTTTGAACCTGTCATAGGTTTTGGTGAACCCGAAGTGCCCCGCTGTGGGTGTAGCATGAAGCTCAAAATGTACTGTGGATTTAAGCTTTGATTGTTTACTTAAATAGAAATGGCCTTTGTATTGAAGCTCATTATGGAGCCAAGAGTACCCTAGGAGAGCTAGAGCATTGGTCTACAATTGCTGGATTAGATGCAAACTTTTGGGATCTTGTAGCCATTCCTGGCAAACAACTTGGACCCAATCTGGTACAATGAAGGAAAGAGAAAAAAGGGATCCTTCTTCTTCATATTTTCGGGACAGTGCATCTGCCACCACATTGTCTTTTCCTTTCTTGTAAATGATCTCATAATCATATCCAAAGAGTTTAGTCACCCATTTTTGTTGCTCCGGGGAGGAAATGCCTTGTTCCATAAAGTACTTGAGGCTTTGATGATCTGTCTTAATTTGGAAACGTTGTCCCAAGAGATAAGGGTGCCACAGATCAACGACATGCAAAATAGCCAACATTTCCTTTTCATAGATGGGTTTGCCCAGATTCCTTTCAGATAGTTGCTTGCTGGTGAAAGCCAATGGTTGACCCTCTTGCATAAGGATAGCACTGATTCCTTTCCCTGAGGCATCACATTCCAACACAAAGGTCTTTGTAAAATCAGGAAGGGCCAAAACCGGAGTGGTGCACATTCCCATCTTCAAGGTTTGGAAAGGTTGAGCAACGGCTGGAGTCCAAGTGAAAGAGTTATTTTTTAGGAGAGCAGTGAGAGGTGCTGCAATCTTTCCATAATTCTTAACAAACTTGCGATAATACCCTGTTAAGCCTAGAAATACACACAATATTTTGAGAGTCTTTGGGTGTGGCCAGTCTTGAATAGCTTCAATATTTTTCGGATCCACCCTGACGCCATCCTTTCCAACTAGATGACCCAAGTATTCTACTTCTGAGGCACCAAAATAACATTTAGACTGTTTCAGGAAAAGTTGGTGCTAAGAGAGTAGATGGAGAACTCAATCCACGTGAGTAAGATGGTATGTCCAGGTTTTTCTATAGATGAGGATATCATCAAAGAAAACTAAGACAAAATGACAGAGAAAGGGATGGAGGACATTATTCATGAGGCTTTGGAAGGTGGAGGGGGCATTACACAAGCCAAAGGGCATGACCAAAAACTCATAGTGGCCCTCATGAGTACGAAAGGCCATCTTGGGAATGTCTGCCTCTTTCATACATATCTGGTGATAGCCCGAGCGAAGATCAACTTTAGTAAAGAATTGAGCACCACTCAATTCATCCAGGAGGTCATCAATGACAGGAATGGGAAATTTGTCTTTAATGGTTAGTTTGTTGAGGGCATGAAAGTCGGGACACATTCTCCAAGAACCTTCTTTCTTCAGGACCATGACTACAGGAGAAGAGTAAGGGCTCATACTAGGGTGGATAACGCTTGCAGTAAGGAGTTCCTGGACCATTTTCTCTATTTCATTTTTTTGTGAAAAGGGGTGGCGATACAGACGGATATTGGGAGGAAAGCTTCCGGGTACAAGGGGAATGGAATGATCATGAACACCATGGGAAGGAGGGAGTCATTGGGGAGTGGAAAATACCATTTGATGTTTAGAAAGGAGGGCTTGGAGGTCTTGCGGCACCGGGGGTGTATATGTTTCTTGTATGGCATGGAGTTGGGAAATGACACTAGAATGACCTTTTTTGAGCATCTTTTCCATGCAATGGGAACTAATGACCTTAGGTGAACTAGCAGTGATGCCTTGGAATTTATATTGGTGGATTTCCTGGTCGAATTGCATGGTTAATTCCTTAAAGTCCATGAGAATGGGACCCAAAGTTCTTATCCAGTCTACACCCAACACAATGTCACAACCTCCCATGTCGATAGAAAACATATGGGATTTTAGGTGGTAGTCACCAATTTGGAGATGCACATTTTCACAGCACCCTCCACATTTCATGGAACCACCATTGGCAAACATGATTTGGAAATTGTTGATGGCATGGATGTATCAATGAGTTTCTTGGGCAATGCAGCAATGAATAAAATTATGGGTGCTTCCACTATCAACCAGAATGATGACCTTCGGATGCTTGATGTAACCAATTAACTTGAGGGTTTGGGGGGCGGAGAAGCTAGTGAGAGCATTGAGGGAAATGATCAGTTCCACTTTGGGAGGGTCTCAGGGAGGGGTTATGTCAGTGATTTTAGGTGACTCGGGCACAAGGGGAGTTTCAACATCCTCTTTCAAAATATCCTCAGAGATGGCCATAAAAATCTTTTGTTCCTTACACTTGTGTCCCGGGAAATATTTTTCATCACAATTATAACAAAGGCCTTTGAGTTGGCGTTCAACCATTTCAGCCCTGGTCAATTTTTGGATCTTTAATGGGGCAGAGGGAGTAGTGGGATTTACAGTTTTAGGGCAAGGGATAAAGGAGGGTTTACGGTTTTAAGAGGATACAACCTGTTGTGCTTCTTTATATTTCTTAGTATCCTCCACCCAAATCAAACGTCGAGCCATGAGGACATGGGCTTGAATCTCATCCTTGAGGCCACTAATAAAACACTCTCAAAAGAAAGCATCGGGCATGCCCTTTGTTCAAAAAGCCAAGCGCTCAAAGGAAGCTATGAACTCTTCTATTGTGACTGACTGTTTCAACTTTTTCAAATGGCCCAAATGGTTGGTGTCAGTGTCAAAGCATTCATAAATCTTAGTCACAAATTGGGTCCAAGAAATATACCCTTGACGGGAAGTTTTTCTCCATTGCCACCATTTCCAACGTTCTTAATCTAGATGGAGAACACCATACCAGATTTTGGTCAAGTCATCTGTAATGTCGTATAAAGATAAATAATGTTCCATTTGGGTGACCCAACTAGTGGAGTTTGAGCCATCAAATTTGGTCACATCCACCCGCAGAAGGCATAGGTCACGTTGAAAGTGATGGGGTTGAAAGGTATGGGAATGGGAGGAATGTTCACCTTCAGTCTTTGGAGGTGCGTCATAGAAAGGGTCATCTATAGAGATCTTCAGTTTGGTGCAGAGTGATGTAAAGACAGATTCAAGCTGGGTGGTCAGTTCTTGTTTGACTTCCTCCATTGAGGATTGCATGGTTGTATTGATGGATGTATCGATGGAGGCAACAGTAGCACTGAGTTGTTTCACTTCTTTTTGGGTCTCGAGAAAACCAGATTGCAAGGTGTTAAAGCGAGCTTCCAGGTCTTGGCTACGGGTATGGGCTATGAGGATGGGTGAACTGAAAAGGGGCGGGCAGGGTAAAAAAATTTGCCGAAAAATGATATGGATGAATGTGATAAGGGCAAAGAGATGAATCCAATGGAATAGGTCTCAAATAACGGTGAAAAAATTTTCAGACTCGTTTTTTAGTTTTTTTTTTTTAGACACCTACGGAATTATACTCCGATCTGAAGAATACTATAGTGACGAAATCCCCAAATGCTTAACCAGAAAGAAATGTGTATTTACTTGGCAACTTGAACACAGTTGCGTGGCAATAGATCTTGTCTATTTTAATTTTTTTATGTTTTTGTACCCCAAGGGTTAGGTATTCAAGGGTTTTCCCTGTGTTATAGCTCTTTGATATATGTGTGGGGTCCAACAGTAGTACTCGGCCCAATATCTCAGGGCACTAACTAAGGAGGATATACCGTACCCTTAGCCGTACTACCCAACTACCCATGTACTAGACAATATCTTCCCGAGTGTTGTTCTTAGTGGCACTATAGCAGTCAGGTGGCCGATCGTTTTATCTAAATAGGGCTTCAAGAAATCTAGGTCGATCCGTACACAGGTATTGTCTGATGCACTACCACTCGAAGGGGTACCAACAGGGGTTACAAGGGTGGTCAATAGATGTGTGCTTAATAACCACTTTTATTTCCTGCATGTATGAATCCCTCTACCACGGGTTTATGCGCGTAACGACAGATCTATGTGGCTTAAAGATGTCGGAATACGTCTCTACCCTGGAAAAAAAATTCCCACAATTTCTACCAAGGAAAGTGCTCTGATACCACTTGTAATATACCAGATATAAAAGTATGTAGAACAGAAATAAAATGCTAGAAATGGCAGAATAACAGTAATATAACCAACATAATCTCCACAATAACACAGAAATGATATAAGAAGAAGAACAGAAATAGCACTTTGATTCAGAAAGCAATGTTCACGGGCCTTTTCGAGGGGGCAACCTCTAGTCAAGCAACACTCTGTTACAATAATATCCAAGCTAGGGTTTTCATACCCTCGACCCTTATTTATACTAAATATGTCTATCAAGAGAAGCATCTAGAGGAAGATCCTTCTAGAAGTGAAAGCTTCTATTAGGTCTTCTTACATCCGTCTTATTCTATTTTATTGAAAGGCCTTATTAATATTGACCTTTATTACATCCGAATATATTGCTCTACCTATGTGCGGGTTAGGACCCTAACACTGGATGATGATGATCTCCAATAAACTCTTGACAGTCTTCAAGGCAATTAGAATGAAAATAGAACACAACTATGTCTATCCATAGTATTACATAACTACAATCCAGTGGTACACTACCACACCAAGTAGCACACAAGTACTTGATCAACAACGTGTAGTTGCAAACAATGGAACATATCCACCACAGTAGTCTTCATCTACTATCATACAATCTTCATAACAAACATCTGATAGCAACTTACATAGAAACAATGTTATGATATAAACTAAATCATCTGGGCCAATATTTCACTCACATATGTCATAAAGAATATCTGCCTCACGAATAGTGGAACATATCCACCACAGTAGTCTTCATCTACTATCATACGGTCTTCATAACAAACATCTGATAGCAACCTGCACAGAAACAATGTTATGATATAAATTGAATTATCTGGGCCAATCTTTCACTTGCATCTATGAACTCTGAAAGAATATTTGCCTCAGAGTAGAATAGTGAGATATTTGGACTATTCTTCTCAAGCAAGGAAGAATAATTGTCTTGTCTTCTGAACCTAGACCATTCCCCACCCTAGGTCATTCTTCCTACACTAATCAAAGTGCACCCTGGAGAGAATGTATAACCCTAAGGAATATTGAGTCTAGACCATTCCCCACCCTGGGTCATTCCTCCTACACTAATCAAAGTGCACCCTGGAGAGAATGTATAAACCCTAAGGAATGTTTGTCCCTGATTGTTGAGCCTGGACCATTCCCCACCCTGGGCCATTCCTCCTACACTAATCAAAGTGCACCATGGAGAGAATGTATAAACCCTAAGGAATAATTGTCTAGACCATTTCATCTATTAACCACAAGAGGAAAAGATGGTCCTACATCAACCTCCAAAATGGACCATTCCTCATGTTAACCACAATGAGAAATCGTTGTCCGGCGAGGCGGGCCAGTCTTCTTGAGTAACCCTCAAGAAGAGAGACTGCCCTAGACCACTCCCCATGTTAACCACAATGGGAAGTTGTTTTCTATGATACATCAGCAATCAGACTACTTCCCATGTTAACCACAATGGGAAGTGACTGTTCGTCAGAAATCTCAGTCCACTTTCCGAACAAGAAAGCATTTGTCCAAGATGGACTATTTTTCAATCTTGAAAATGAATGTCTTCAATAATGTTTTTAGTGCTCCCTCCTAACTTGGAGAGTCATTTCTTCCTTTTTCAATAAGAAGGAAGTTGTTTCCACGAGCTCCAGCTTGA
>ML790675.1:92427-115000 GCA_009831015.1 Picea engelmannii | reverse complement strand
GGACAATGATTCTTGTAGTGACCATACTTTCGACAGTTGAAGCATTGCACTTCTGAAATGTCTTTCTCTTGATTTGGCTTCCTCCTTGAACCAAACTTCCTTTTGTTCCTGAAGTTCTTGAATCTTGTTGTGAAAGCTTGATCATCGTACCTCTTTTGGGGTTTCTCTTTTGTATTGATCCTTGATTATTCTTGAGCACAACAAGTCCAAAGTTCTTCAAATGTCAGATACTCCTTCCTTGTGTCCATGC
Organism: Picea engelmannii; assembly: GCA_009831015.1. Lineage (NCBI taxonomy): Eukaryota > Viridiplantae > Streptophyta > Pinopsida > Pinales > Pinaceae > Picea > Picea engelmannii. The sequence goes on along the minus strand of ML790675.1, from coordinate 114,750 downwards.
TTGTGGAAAATGCATCCCATGTCTTGGGAAGACCATTGAGTACTATGTTCACCAATTCCTTCTCTAAAGTGATCTCTTCAATAGCTTGTAGTTTATCTCTTAAATGGGAGATCCTTACAAAGTATGATGCTATGTTGTCATCCTCTTTCATCTTCATGTCACGAAGCTCATTCTTCAGACTCATAACTTGTCCGATGTTTTTGACCGAGAAGAGATTTGTTAGGGCATCGTACATCTTTAATGAGTCAAGATGGGAGATGTAGGATATCAAGTGGTATTTTATAGAATCCACTATGATACTCATTGCATTGATGTCAACATCTTTGAATTTCTCCATAGCTGCAACATTCTGTGGTTCCTTCTCTTTTCCTTCTTCAAACTCTAGCTTCACAATCTTTCCTTTCATGATATCCAACACTTTATTCTTGGCAACGATGAGGTCAATATTTGTCTTCCATGCTCTGAAGTTAGAGGCTCCATCTAACTTGTTCTCAAACTTCATAGAGTTCGTCATGGCTACTAGACTTGGTCAAACCCTAGATTTGACCAAAACGTTAAACTTCACGTCTTGGCTTGCTGAGAGTATCAGGAGATGCGCTAGGCTAGGGTGCACTGATCTATCTAGAGATTAGGTCAATATCTTCACTTAAGGTGCCTCAACAAGAGGTTTAGGGTTTCTGCAACTTCTTCTGCTAGTAACCCTAGCGACAGTGTCTTGGGAGTTGCTTATGCTAGTAACCTTAGCAGTAGTTCCTCAACGAGCTCAATATCTAGCGTCTATGTTTCCTTCCAGCATTTAGACTGAATGAAGGAGGTTGTGGGCCCATAACTTGTTAGAACATAGAATATTGTGTGCTCGTTTTACCATTGAAAATACCCTCGTCACCCAACCATAGGCCGAAGCCACCCTCCGAGCACCTTAACCTTGACTGAGAATTACTCAGAAGAAAACCTTAGGCTAGATAGCCAAACAATGTGTAGTGCATATTCCTCCAAGGATAGTGCACCAACAATAGCTGATCAAATAGTCCAACCCCTAGCCAAGAGATAGTCCAATCCAATACTGAAACTGGTTGTTATAGCAGTTGCACCTGCAACTCTCCTCCACACATGCGCACCAAACTGGGAACTGCAGTGTGCACCACTTGCTGCTTTGCGATTATGAGATGTGTCAAATGAGAACTGGCACCCTGTATTTATACTGGTTCTTCCAGATTGGTTGGGGCTGACTTCTCCTTCTGGATATGTGTTTGTTCAGTATATTATTATTATTTCTAGTCGAATTTTTCTCTTGGAGGCTAATAACCTAACATAAATTATCTTCCTGAGCCGACAAGACTTCTAGGGTTATTAGCCAACTCATTAGGGTTTTCTATTTCTTTCCAGAGTCTTCTATTCTCGTCAGGTTCACATGTGGAGGTAAATACCTCTCGCAACTACCATAATATTAACAGTAAGATAAGTAGAAATTTTTGTTTCTAGAGTATGGATCTAGGTATGATTGATAGGATCTATCCTAGCCTCAAAACTAGGGCACTAATAGATGAAATAAGGTTTGATATGAATAGATCTGATAAGAATAATGAAAGATATATTATACCTATGCATAGAAAGAATGTTTGGAGTAACAAATGGATGCGGGATCCTAGAAAGAATTTATTTCATGTTAGCTCCTATGATCCTAGTGCACAGTACTAGAGAGCTAGGGATCACTTAAAATAAAGAGAGGATTAACCCTTTGTTATAGTTGCAGAAGACCAGGACATCTGGCTAAGGAATGCCCTGGAAGAATACCTAGTTGTCTTTGTTGTAAGGCTCTGGACCATGAAGTGTTGGATTGCCCTAGAATGATTACTAAGCTTGAAAGTATGAACATAAGACAAGAAAACCCTAAGCCAGATCCAAAAACTAAGGCTATAGAAAAACCCCAGAAAGAATCAGAGAAGGTATTACTACAGATGAAAGACACCTTGGATGACCATCGACATGTTAGATTATCAGAGATTTTTAAAGACAAGGAGTGCCTTGAAGCAAGAATAGGAGACTTCGACATTGACTGTGTTCTAGATGAGGAAACACAAGTGAATATCATAATAGAAAGAACTTGGGAATTTATAGGAAGGCTTGCTATGATCCCTTCAATAGGCGAAATAGGGTTATTTAGAGGAAAGTTGGTAAACTTATGTGGGAGGCTCGCTCAGATACCTATGATCGTCAATGGAACTTCGACAGAGGAAGATTTTGAGATTATTGAGTTTATTGAAGATAGCTCCCCATTTACCATGTTAATAGGAAAACCTTGGATTGACAGAGCTCAAGCCAGATGAAGGGAAGAAGAAGAAGCCTTGGAGTAGAAGAAGAAAGACTTAAAAGATTTCATGACTAAAAGGATCACATAATTAATTGAAGAACAGGAGAACAGATCGAAACTACTTGACACTAGCGACCCTAATGTTGAAGTTGTAGGAACATCATAAGACTCCCGGAAGACTGAAGTACCTATCCTAGACAAAGAAAAGGTATTAACCCCGAGTCCTAGGAAAGAATCTCAACAGCGCTATGTTAAAACAAGACAAGAATTAGAATGGAAAAAGAACTACCGAGATGAATCGCATTAGAAAGAAGGCGAGGAAACACAGTAAGAAGAGAGCTAAGTTGCATAAAGTTCTAAAGGGAACTTTGCAGAGAGAAAATTTGCAGAATTAGAGCTTCACCGGGATATCAAAACATCGACACATGCAATTCGCCATGGCGAAGCAATATAGTTGTTGGACCTGATATATCTATCCAACTTCCACTCCGAACGAAAAGAAAATCAATAAAGTTTCCTCATCAGGCCATTGGACCGTGCCATAATGTATCGAACAAGAGTTAATATGGGATCATAACCATTGCACATGAATCATTGCCGAGTTGCCTACTTATCCCTTCGCGCCATGCATGGAGAACACTTTTTCTAACTAAGAATTTGAAGCCCGCAAACTAAATGAATTGCATACAGTGATCATTGCACCCTTACTAGTATTCCAGTACAATGTCTAAGTCCATCATGACCCCGATAATTTTAATCTCGAGCACATATGTCCGATGAGATCACCGCAATTGAAGAATCAGTCACAGAAGTTTTCCTCAACTTGATGACTGAAAGAGTCATGTCTGAGAGAGGAATGTCTACAGGTGTACAAGCATATTCAACAAGAGGACTGCAGGCCTCTCCGTCCACTACTCAAGATGGACAATCCCGGCCAGCTGATGAGAAACGAACGAAGCACAGGGACAATATTGCAAATGCCAAGTTGATTCTGAGCATTTTACCTGCCTATCTACCACCTCTGAGCGGCGAAATCAACTGATACAGTGTGCCCAGAGACTTTGAATACACATTGGTCACTGCATACCCTCCAAAATAGGTGCGCATAGTTCATGTTGACCAGGATAAGCTCGCAACGTTGAATTTTAGCGACTTCAACCTCGACGACCGGAAGGTTTACATCATGCTCACCCCGCATAAGTATCTGATGAGAACCAAAGGAAAGAACTCAAATATTACCCCTCATTCATGGAGCTAGAACCTCACATAATCCACCCTACTTAATGTTATGAAAATTCCACACTTCGGGCGACACCAAGAGGTGAACGCATGCGTCAAATTACTGCTATCTTTATATCATGGAGGGTATTTGTGGTTGAACCGTCGCATTACAGTGGATCTGAAATTGATCCATCAGATCATAGGGCTAAGCATGAAAGGCCCTGACCCATGGGATTTCTACCCCGAAAAGATGGCGGATCACACTCTCGCCCAAAGGATAAAGGATACTAATGGATATGTAGAGAAGCGAACGCGAGGCTACAAGGTAGCCTCTATCCAGAGCGGTGCAGTGTGCTTGGCCTATCAATTGATCGCAGGGAAATTAGTTTGCAAGAACCGGCCCACCCAAGTAACCAGATTTGTAGTCGACCTCGCAGGGAAGTGCGCAGAGGGCCTACACATGAATTGGGTGAAGTACTTGGTGAACCAGTTAGAACTAGACTGTAGGGAAGCGTAAGACCAAGGATATGAATTCCACTTTAGTTGGATTCTCATCTTAATAGCGTTCATCTCCTGGGAGATGTCAGAAGGTGCGACCTTCCCAGACATCGATCCCTTTGAACCACTGGCCACGAAGTTCAGTACGTTGTGGTACTCCAGCGACATGAACAAGAAGTGGCAATAAAATTTCGTATTCCACACTTATTACACCCAGCTGAAGACCGCTATCCAATATGAGTCTTGTATAACCCCGAACACACTCCATAGGTTTAGGCCATTGATGAAATTCAGCGTGGACCGCCATTTCATCTACATCACAGTGTGCGTTGATGAGCATAAACAACACTTGCAGTCATACTACAAGTTGACGGAGGATGACTTGGAAGATATTACCAAGGAATGGTCGACAGACCTCCTTGTTCCAACAAACCTAATAAAGATGTCCGATGTTGATAGTCCAGAAATTACGATGGATGCACCTGGACCGAGCAAGACCAAGAAAAATGAATAATCCCAAGATGTCTACAGTACCTTGGTGAAGACTGCTTCTATCTCACCTAAGAAAGGAGGTGATGGTGGAGAGATGGATGGCATAGAAGTGGAACATAAGAAATACAAGGTTACACCGCCTAGAGACAAGGAAGACCCCTCAAAGAAAAGGAAGGTTTCCCCTTTGAAACCTTCCTCAAGGAAGAAATCGAAAGAAACCAAGACTAAGTTTGAGACCACCCTCACCTTAGACGACTTCGACTTCATTGTCTCAGCACTAAATGATGCTTCATTGGAGATAGCAGAGAAGCAGGAAGCTAAGAAAGAGGAGGTGTTCAGTCGGATCAAGGTTGAACTTCAAGAAGTGTAGCAGGCACTACATTCCAACCGCACAATTTCTACTATGCCTCTATCAATAGGAACACCAGAAATAGGATACGTTCCATCTCAACTCCACTAGATCGATGATACAGTTGAAGCTCACCTTCGATAAGAACGGGAGGAAACAATGCAAGCCACCCAGGCTTTGGCAAAAACATAGGAATACCTTCTAGAGCAACGTAGTACTACCAAATGCGAGAAGCTTACTTTGCAAGAGAGGTTCGATAGAGAAAAATCCCAGCTGCATAAAGAAAAATAACAGTTTCTCGCAGAGCAACTCAAAGTACAAGAGATGGTCCACAGAGCACTTCGCTCTGTGACAGTCATTGAATTAAAGGTCAAAGAACGAGTTCCATAGCAAGTGACACAACTCGAAGACATAATATAACATCTCCAACAACGCATAGTAGACTTAGAGCTCTGCATTGTGCCCAATAACCCTCAATACGTACGAGACCAAAGGGAAGCCATTTCCCCCAACGCAATTGACAGATTAAAATCTCTTGCCTCAGAGTGCAAGCAGTTGAGTAACCAAAGTGCTCAAACATATGAAAACCTTACTGAGAATCCGAATTTACATGCGTTGGAGTCGTAGCTCCAGGAAGAGAAGAAGCACACAGATACACTACAGGTGCAGTTGAAGGCCATGTCCATTATAGATAGAATGAAGAGGTCTCATGAAAAACGTATAGCTCAGCAACAGATCCATATGCTTCAAACCAAAGTGATGGAATTCACTCAACGACTTCAACTTGTGTAAGATAAGGCATGCCTGTTGTTTACAGAAGTCAAGAGCCAAGGAGCAGAGCTAGAACATGTCATCCTCATAGAAAAAAAGTGCCTAGAAGGACCAATGAATAACGCAATAATACAGGAGTTCACTGAACAAGAGGCCACAACAAAGCAGCAAGTCGAAACAGCTCGAGCCAAGCTCAAGGAAGAATTACTCAGACCAGAGTGACTCGGGACGACTCACAAGTGAGTGTTGGGGGCTTGTTGGCCCTTGACCAAGTTTTGGGAGTTTCTTAGTCATGTGGACCTATTCTGAGACTTTGAAAGCCTATCGAAGGTGGAGTGCAAGCCGAAGCAAAGATCACGAGATCTCAACCCCTTTTCGAGCTTTTGGGAACATGTAACGGGAAAGGGATGTTGGCCCATGGGTTTACTCATGTTTAGGCCTATTTTGTATGTATATATAAATGTCTAGGCCATATATATAAGTAGTGAAATCGAAATCTAAGTGATGTAGGCTAAGTGTTAAGAGTTGAATCTATGTGATCAAGGCTTTGTGCATCCTGTGTAAGACTTACAGAGATGAGTGCAAGTCCTTGTGAGAGACTGTAGAAGGCTTTGTGTTATAGCACAAGGAATATGGATCTAGCTAGCTGCACAGACCTTCTGTCCTATGTGGGGTAAGGGTTTTGAAGCTCTGTGCTTGTAACCGATTGATTGAAGATAATAAAGAAGAAGAGTTGGTGGACGTAGCCCCAGGGTGGGGGTGAACCACGTAAACACTGTGTTGTGTGCTTTGTGCTTTGTCTTGATGTGTTCATATGTTATATGCTAAGTTCTCTGATATGTTTAGATAGATCTATTTATGCTTTGTGCTTATCATATGTGAGAATGTTAGATATGATCTAGATAGTCATTTTTAGTGCTTAATATGCTCATTATGATCCATTTGTATATGCTAAGTGCTTGAATACTATAGATTGATGTGAATACTGTGAAGCTCTATTGTATCAGCAAAGTGAATAGTGATTACATATTAAGGAACTGACAGTGCTAAGAGCAGTATTAAGTATTATAATCACAGATCTGTGTCCCAACTAAGGTTGCAGACACTTGAGTCCTGCAACCACCCCTGCCTCTACCTCGGGTGAGACTTCAGCTGCTTCGCAGGTGTTGCCGAAAGGGCCGGTAGTTAGGTTTTGTTGGTGCGTTGTTGTAGCGTTGAACCTTGGGCCTGCCCCTGTGCCAACACTTCATAATGTTGATATTGTCCTTCTTGTCTTCCTTGAAATGTTTCCTGGTAATGAGGGTGTCAATATGGTTTCACATTTGACAGTTTTTCTTCACTCTTCACATGCATTTCATCGATCTTATTTTCAGAGACAATGGCATCGTCGATAATATTTGCTTGGTATTTTATTACTTTATCCTTGGAGATAATACTATCATATTTGTCGTGTACATCCTCTAGATGGAGTTCAACTTCTTCAAGTATATTTTGTTGACCTTCTTGAATCTTCTCTTCTTTCTCTTTTTGAAGCTGCAATGTCACCCCATTTATCAAATTCTAATGTCCTTCTTCAATTTTGGATTTCATTTATGATTTTACCTCAACAGTATTTAGGGATTCTTCAACCTTCCTGAAAATTTCCTCTTCAAGTCTTTTGGTAGATTCTTCATCCAAGATCCTTCTTTCTTTTTTATTTTGACAATTCTTATTTTCTTCTTTCAAACTCTAAACCTCATCCAATAGTTTTTTTATTATGGTTTTGTAATATGCATATTTCTTCTTCTTTCTTTTTCAATTCTTCCCTTGAATCATCATTTTCCCACTTTTCTTTGCTACTCTTTTCTTTCTTTAAGTTCTTAATCTCCTTAATGAGTGATTCATTAAGGGATTACAACTTGGTGAACTCATTGTTTTTCTTCGTAATAAATTTTATTATCTCTTCATTATCCTTTTGCAATTTGGAGACATTTTCTTTTGATTCCTTTAATTCCACTTGAATTTTATGCATCTCCTCCATTTTTTTTTATCATTGATCCATTTATTTGAGAATAATTATTCAAATACTTCCCATGTGATGCTTCTTCTAGTACCTTCGTCAAAGCTATATTGACTTACAAACTTCACCATACAAACAAATACCTACCCCAAAAGGAGTCTTGTAATGTTTCTTAATCATTCTCAACCATTGATCCAAAAAGATCTTTTACACGACTGTGGTTGAGTTATTATGCATGTTTTGATTAACCAATTAGGAAGCTTAATGGAAGAGGAAGAAGATATGAGAATATATCACATCCATATAAACATGTACATAACTGAAATGAAGTAATAAACAGTAGCAAACCATAACACCAATGTGATAACGGAGTTCAACAATCTCGCCTACGTCTCTGGGCCTATGTCTCAGTGGGTGAGGCTTCTTTATTTCTGTTCAAAGCTCAATAAGTACATCACAACAGTGCCAAAAGTCTACAATATTGATCTAGTCTTGTTCTCTCGGATCGAAGAAACGACACTCAAATCGAATGACTGGAGCTCCCTGAAATGGCCCATAAAGGTGCGCTCCTCAATAGCTTCCCTGCATAACAATGGCCTTTGGCTCAACAATCTGGTATCATAAACTTGTTCTGAACCACCCCTGATCTCCCCATGGCCTCAAGAAGGTTTGGTTTATATAGGATTGAAGTTGGTTATCATTCATCAACTTCCTCCCAAGATCTGGCCTAAAAAAGGGCCCAATATCCCCCAATAATGGGCAAAATAATCTAATAACAGACCTAAATCCATATAAAAATCCAAATACAAAAGTAGAAAACTCACTTTGGAGAAATTAAAGGGCTTAGACCCTTTCCCTGCACATGCACCCCTTCTTCTCGATCGCATGGCAATGTATATGGCCAAGCAGTAGCCCAAAGGGTTGAGCACTGGCCCCCTAACCCATAACTATGGTCATGTGGTGGATTGTAATAGGATCACGCCCCATACTAAGCACTAACCACCAACTTTTTCCGTGCCCATACTGTAGCTCCAAGTCACGTGGGAATCCCCCTGAATCCAGGGGTCGATCCTTGCGCCAACAACTTAACACTTAGCACTGGGTTATATGGAATGAGAGTTGGGACCGTGGGCCACCTGCCACACGACATGCACTACCAGATATAGAGGCAGGGTTCCATGGAAGTGGTTGTATGTAGTATGGTAAGACTGCAGGCTAGGGCTTAGACCCCAACCCTTTCTGTCATGGCTTTACACCCTACACAAGCTTAAATACAATGTTGGTTATAGGTTTAACAAGAACCAAGCGCGAGCATCATGGCTAGCCTGAGCTCCCCAAAATGTTAGCTCGTGAATAGGTCTGGGGTTCAAAACCCATAACATTCAATAACATTTTGCATACAAACGACGAGCCAACCAATGCCTGGGTGCCACGTGGCAGCCCAAGTCTGGGCCAGGTGGCACCACCTTAATCGCCAAACCGATGCCACTTGTTGACCATTGATTGTGCCAGTTGTCAACCGACCATACCTTCCACTTGTCTACCCTATCAACATCGTACCCTGCCACATGTCACCGTATGGTAGGGCCATGTGGCACCTGTACGAGCGTGCCACGTGTCACCCTTCGAGTGGTGACACGTGTCACCTTTGGGTTGGTCCACATCAATTGTATGAAAATTGCCAATTTTGCTGCCACATGTCCCGCTTCCACGTCATCATGATGACGTCAGTGTTGACTTTTTTACTGTTGACCTGTTTGAATTTTTGCCTGTTTGGAAAAATAAACAGACCACGATATATATGACTGGAATCAACGTGACAGTCCGGTCGCAATGGAATTGGTTTCATTTGATTCCGTGAAATTTCATTTTTGAGCCTTTTTTAGCCCTGTCAGGCTCCTGGATTCGATTCTGGATCAACCATTCCCCATGACTGATTTTATAATTGTCTTCATCTCCACTAAAGTTAGGTATTGCCATTGATTCTTAATTAAGGTCTAACCCAGGCCTCACCTTTCAACCTCAATATATCAAGGATAAATATCTCGAATAGTTTTAATCCTTATTCCAATATTCTCTTCTATGTGTTATCGTTCCAATGGATTTTGAATCATCTCAATCAAACATTCCAATCAAAGGTTATGATAGTTTTAAGTGAACATACCTTTGAAACCCTAATTTGGAGTTTGTCCTCCTGGACAACCTTACTTCTGATGTATATCTACAATTCTGACCCTTCCGAGTCTAAAATTGCGACCTGTAGTACGCTAAAAATTATTCTCTGTAATGCCATAGTTATTACCAAAATTGGATGTGCCGAGTGGAAGTTATGGTAACTTCCTCACACCTTGTTGATTGTTGGCATTTCCAGGAGAGCGCACTTATATAGCATTCCCCACACAAAATAATTGATATAAAAGTATGAAAATTGTACCAAACATACTATTTAATGTCCATTATCCAATGAAATTGGTCTCACTTAATTTGGATGCTCTACGAAGAATTTATGATTGTTTTACCCAAAGCACCTGTTTGAGACTAGTCAATAGGACTAGTCAGATACCCTATCTTCCGCAGAGTGTATCTCCGAAAGTAAAATGACCCAAAAGCTGAAATTTGAACCACGGGTACTCTGATAAGTATTATAAATATTCTCCAGGTTTCGCCTTCTTAAAATTCTCCAAGAAAAAGTTATAGAGAGAATGAAAAATTGACTATCTTGAGGAGAAAAACCCTAGGATCGATGCTTTGTTACCAAATGTAATTAACCAAATGCTCAAAATATCATAAAATAATAGAAGTAAACACCATGTACAAAATTTGAGCGTGGAGAACAACTCTGAGATATATAAGTTACACAATAACTCCTTAAAGAATAGGGGAACCCCCTTCAAATAACCAAATACCATTCATACTTCACAATTCCCCTCCAAATAATGAATACATGATCTCTTATATATATCTATTCACACTTGCACATGAGACCCCTTTATCACTAGGCCAACCCTATTACATATTTATTTACACATTACATGTACATTTATGCCCATATATGCCCCCCCTTGGGGTCATATCATATACATTTAGTCATATATATTCCCCCTTTGGGTCATAACAAACCCCCTCCCCACTTATATCTATATGTTTTTAATACATTAAAAATACTCCTTGACCCCTATATACTAGGAAATATATATCTTTCATTGTTTATAATTTAAAAACCCCCGATATGGCTTCATATGGTACAACAATATCTAATTAGTGAACCCCTCATGCTCCAGAGTAAGACCAAAAAACTAGTAGTAGCAGGGTAGCTCAAGGTGACATAAAATTGTCTTATTCTTATTTGTAAACCATTTTGGATATTTCATGGTCCGCTCACCAAAACATATCTCTAACTTTGGTAATTACAATGAGTATATACTCAATCGTGTGACTATTTTTTGTATTTTTATTGATTTAATAGGAAAAGTAAATGCACCAACCATATTCTTTAATCACTCTGATAAAATAGAAAATACACACACATTGGAACACAAAGATTTACTTTGGAAATTTGATACAAGAAAACCAACAGGAAATGAAGGATTGTGCATTTTGTCTTCTTATATTATGGGGAGTACAATATAGACTACAAATCTATCTAGGCTTATTGTGAATATATGAGGTACCATGATGTTCTAAAGTCCTCTACAATATTCTTCTCTCATTCCGTTGTAAGTATCTCTTCAAAGCTCACTGCTATACTTTGGAACGACAATGGTGGCCAAAGTAAGTGAACATGTTTCCCTCCTTTGGCTATGTTTTTGATAGCTTGAATGAGGGCTAGGTTTAGGGTTTTATAATCCTTTCAAAATTTCCATGTTTCTTCTATAAGTATCTAGTGTATTACTATACATTACAAGCTCCATATATGTGAATTATGGTGTGATGACATGATTTCCAGTTGGACCTATAGGGAATAAGTAGACAGTTACATTTTTCGAGTAATAACTTTCACATATAGACTCTGCTTGATAAAAAAAACAATCATCATTGGAAAGATATTGGTATGTATAATGTAGTGAGACACTTAGGACTTAGGTACTCCATGTCTAAGCCCACAAAATTCGACTTCTTTAACCCTGAAATGAAGGATCTACCATTATGGTACATTAATGTGATTTTTAGGGTCTAACCCAAACTAACCTCTCTATGTCCCAAATTCATTATTCCCAATTTTAGGGCATCAATAAAGCCATATAGTAACTATGTAGATCCATTTAAGATCATATTTGCAACAAAATTAAGTTGTGTGTGTGTTGGATATGTGTTATATTCTTTGCATGACTAGAACTAGTGTTTATGTTTCGTTGGGCACGTAGGGGGGGTTGTAGGGGGGTGGATCCCCAGTATGCGGGGGTTTGGAGGCAATGTGCCCCCCCAAAAAAAATTCCTCGCTTTTCATGTCCATTTTTGGGAGGTCCTCGATTTTCATGTCCATTTATGGGCAGGTTTTTGGCACTTGGTTTTTCACCGATGGTTTTTTTTATTTTTGGTTAAGGAATTAGGGTTGTTGACTAATCCAAGTCATTGGATTAGGGTTTTTATGACGTTGGCTCCTAAATGTATATTGTATTGTAAACAATGTATGAGGTGAATGAATATAGAATATGTTGGTTTTCTCGGTTTGGGTTTCTAGGGGAAAAATCTATGTGTAATGTTTGTATTTTCCATTGTATCATTTTTGTTCTTTTATTGAAAATTTGTTTGCAGTATAATATTGTACAAGGTTAAAATCTAGAGTGTGTGCACTTTTGATGAGTTTCATTTTCCTTCGTACTTTTGTTTCCCTTTAGGTGCGTAGTTACATAACAATATTTTGTATTTCTTATCATGTATAACATCAATTAGATCAAAAATATATTTTGATATTGACACTTGTTAGATAATGTTTATTATGCTCAACACTTCCTCTAAGATAAAAATCACACCGCGCAAGGGTGCTTGATAGGATTATGTTCTAAGCTAATTTATGTGACATGGGTTGTATATCTACATTGTCATTAGCCATATGGAAGTTGTATGGGTGGTAGACTCCTACTATCACCTACTACTTGGAAGTTCTGTAATCTTACTAGCACAATCAAACTAAGCAATTTTTAAGTGGCCAATGCTTTCTTTAAAGATTTTTTTCAACAACAATCGCTCATTTTTCACCATGGGGGATTCACCTTGTTGACCAATATCTTATCACATTCATTCATTGAGGGGTTTTTTTAATTATGAAAAATAAAGTCAATATATTGTAGGTATTGGGGGGAATCTAGGGTCTCAAGGGGTTTATAGGTATTTGGAAGTATAAAATGGGTATCTAGTAAAAGTAGAGCTTTTTGTGTTGTTGGAAATATGTATTGGGAGGAGGATTCAACAAAAAGATTTTGAAATATATTTATCAATATCTAATGAAATTAGGGATATTCTTTAATATCCCACAAATAAATATCACAAATTCATTAAATGAAGATCTTCACTCGAGTAGGAAATAAATTATTAGGATGTATTGCTTCAGTAAATACCAAACACAAAAGCACTAAGAATAAAATTCAAACTAATTTTGATAAATCCCCAGTCATTTACTACTAAACCACAACCCAACCATGGATATATGATTAACCTTAAGGAGAACATGATAACATGATAGTAGATTTTGATTCACTTTTATATTTGTATAGTAAGTGTTATGCAAGCCTCGCATACTATTAACAAAACCAAAACAAGCACCATAAAAATAAAACCTTAATCAATAATTAATACTCATCATAAATCCTAAACTAGAATCTTTATTTAAATATTAATAAAAGCTTAAAAAACATCATAATGACTTGCTAATGTAAAATAATTTTTAAAATAGGAACCAAATCATTGTACAAACACTTTAAAAAATAATGAGTTTCCATCCACCTTTGAGACAACTCAGCTCAAATGTTTTTAAAATGGGTTATTTTAGCGAGGAAGAAAATTATAATAACTTGTAACATGATTCCATAAATGACTACGCATTCAAATCTCATGATGCAAAAGGTTGAAAGCCACCTTTTGGAAAATACCACGCCATGATTAGCATCCAAGTGGAGAGCCTCTTTTATTATAAAATATTACCTAGATGCCATTCTTATCACCTTTTAATGAATGCCAAGTGAAATGACTTAAAAGATTGACAACCAGAAGGCCGTTCACAAGAGAAATCATTGATCTTAATCACTTCTGTTTTACTCACTTTTATTGACTTTCTTAATAGTGGAAATTGACGAGTGGTTTAAAAAAAAATAGAAAGTGGTGATGGATTGTAATTTTTTACATTGTTTTTAATTATTTTTTGTTGCTGCATAATGGAAGAGTTTTTTTTTTTTTTTTCAAAATATTAAGGTTAGATAATCTTTCACATGATTATAATAAAAAATATTATTAAAAATAATAATAATAGAAATATTTTATTAAAAATTAATATTGATTTTTTGAATTTTGATGATGGTGGTGATTAACATTTATTTAGATTAGATTTGGTTTATTGGACTTTAAGAAAGGTAAGAATTTCTTGGATTTTGTTTAAAGTTTATTTGTGTGCTTGAAAAATAGTAAGAAAAATGTTCCAAGATCATCATAGTTTTCATGAGTTATAAGGTTAGGAAGGTCATTATTGTGAGAAACATTTTGAAATTGTGATTTAGTACGAGTATACAGAGGACATTTTAAAAGAAAGTGATTTTAGCTTTCATCCCATGATGTTTTGGGAATAGTCCAACTCCTTTCAGTATGGAACTAGTGAGAGTTTGTTCTTATTTTGGCAATGTTAATTTTCTTTTTTATGCTAGTCAAAACATAGAGATGGTGCAAATCTTCTAAATTAGGGTTGTTCACCTCCTTATGGTATCTTAATTTTATTTTCTCCTTTAGATATAATAATGTTTTTAATGTTATCATTATTTTTAATATTATCACACCATAATGATCTCTTCCTTTATACCTTAATGATTTAGCCAAGATTTGACATCTTTAACCCATCCATGCTTCAGAATTAGGTGGTTTTGGTTGGGGCTTGAAATCTCTTGTCTTTCATATTGTTTCTCTTGTTCTTGTACATTAGCTACCTAGTCATAGCTATGCTCTAGATGGAAGGAAGACTAGGATACATTTTTCAAAGTAACAAAAGTTTTGTTGTAATCACTTTAAATTTTTTATGTTTAACCTAAATATTATTTCATGTTTTAAATGTTTTTTAAAGTGTGTTTGTACAATGGAAACCATCAATATTGACTTGAATAAAATTGTCTCTCCATAAATTACACTAATTGGAAACCTATCTACTTGTCCTTTTCTGTCATTTTCTCTTTCTAAAAATATCCTATGAACCAACACATATATATACTTTCTCCTTCTTTTATCATTTTCTTTGCGAATCATGGCATATATATATATATATATATTAGAGTTGTCTAAGAAAGTCATAAATAAAAGAGAAAATATATAAGTATATATATATATATATAAACATTTTGTAAGTGGGAAGAGGAAAAGTTGAATCTTCAAATATTATATTAAGGTTCTAGGTATTAAGTGGAAAATGGATTATTTAATTTTAAAGATATATTTTATTATTTCATTGCAATGCTAAAATGTTATAGGAAAAAAAAAAATGTAAACATGAAAACTAATCTTTAAACAATATCAAATCCAAATTCTATTAATAAACTAAATCTATTAACCAAAATAGACTTAAAATTTTGTATAATTTATAAGATTTTAACATTTAAATAATATAAAGTAAATCTAATTTCATAAAAATAAATTGTTAAATAAAAATATTTTTTAATTTGTTTTCATTTAAACTAATCTGATTTATTATGAAATGATATATTGTTTTTTAATATAATATTTGTAAATGGATTAATTATAAATTCTATTAAATTAATAGTTTTTTTATATTTTTTAAATTTAAATTTAATAAGTTATTAATTAAAAAATGTATAAATATTGGAAACTCATAATTTCTCTTCTTTGAAGACTTAAAACCCAGTAAAAATAATATTCAAAGCTAGCTCATTTATTGTGAATATAATGGTGGATTTAGTTTATCCATTCCTCTATTTATCTCAGACCCAATGAAAGTATTTGAAGAGATGGGTAGGTTTTTCTTCCCACCCTCATTGCAGGTACTCTTTCATCCTTTAAATCAATGTCTTCAACAACTTAGGGCGTTCAAGTTGATCACACTGTTATTGATTTTGTCATTATTTTTATAAAAAAAATGAAAATTATAATTTTATTATTAATTTTGTCATTATCCAATGTTTGAAAATTATATACTTTTCCTTAAACATAGAATGAAAATTATATACTTTTCCTTAAAGATAGAATGATATTGCTTTTTTTTTTTTTAATTAATTAAGATTAGGGTGCCTTTTATTTATTGATTTTATGATTATTTTTATTAAAATAATTGAAAATTATAATCCTATTATTAATTTTGTCATTATTCAATGTTTGAAAATTATAAACCTTTCCTTAAAGATAAGAATGATACTGTTTTTTTTAATAATTAAGATCAGGGTGCCTTTTATTCATTGGAAGATCGAAAGGGCATAAGATTCTCATGCTCATACGATCAATGCAGTGCGCTTGAGAGCGGAAACAAAGTGAATGCATGCGTAAAAGAAAACCAATTAAAAAAAAAAAAAAACATAGATTTGACTAGGAGTCCAATCCCACTGCTCAACCTCATAATTTACATATGAGAATATGCTGCCTCAAGCATCTTTAAAAACACGAAAGAAAATTGCGTGGATTTAACAGAATAAAATAGAGGCCAAATCCATCATGCCGTGATGCATTTTTGCCTGCATACATATACACTATTCCAGTCCTTGCAAGCTTTTATTAAAGCGTACTATGTAAAAGATTCCTGCTCCATCCTCTCCACTGCTTTTTCCTCCCAGTTCTCTATCAAACTAATAATTCCCACAGGTAGGCAGCCATGATTCTTCCTGATAGGCGTCTGACCTAATCCATGCACATACTCGTTTGTACATCGACGTGATCGGGTCAGGGCCGTAATGCAGCTTTGTCAACACTAATGCTCCTCTCAAATCAATCCAAGAAAAAATAATTGACACTTCATCATATTGCTCATATTAAAATCTCTGTTTTCCCATCTTACTAATGCATGGTGTTTGAATCAATCATTAACTCTGAAGAACTCATTAAAACCTAGATTATATAAAAAAGTACATAAGTTCATTGCTGCACGATGTGAATAGTATAGACCGATGTATACAAGTTCATTGCTGCACGACGTAATTTTTAGTGAAATACCTTGAAAGACCGTCAAAATTCTTTGTTGAAACCTTTTTGATGAATTTCAAAATTCTTTGTTGAAACTGTAAAAACAATAACAAAGTTGTTAAAACAATCAAATTCAATCAATAACAGTTGCACACTCTCCCAGGTTGGGGAGAGGTCACCAGTTCTAGCCTGGCTACGAGGGTTGCTGCTTTCCACCCCCATATCATCCACTATGTGGGGAAGTATCAGGGTGGGTTCCCAGCGGGTTAACTTTCATCTGGAAAAAAAAAAAAAAAATTCAATCAATAACAGAGTTGTCAAAACAATCAAATTCAAATTTGATTGTCTGTTTCGTTTTGAAATGTAGTAGTCTTAATTTTCTACTTTTTGGGTGTTTTTAGGCAATTGGATCAGCAGAGATTTGAGTGGTTAAGTTTATATAATCCCAGCACCTTCTGTGTTTTTCAACACACTGAATCCATTTATGCATTCAGAAATGCAATTTAAACAATAGAGAATAGCGATTTTATCCAAATTTACCAGGATTCCCACCAAAACAACTCAAAAGGTAAAACGTTTAGCCAAAGCCTTTTGAAATTAATTGTCAAAACAATCAAATTTGAGATACTGTTCAGTTTTGAAATTCTTAACCTAGTAGTAATTGATCTTGAATTTAAATACCATTTGAATTATTGATCTTGAATTCAAATACCATCTAGATTATTGTAACCAACCTAACAAGATATTTCTTGAAAAAATAATTTGAGGGACTGTTCCGTTTTGAAATTCTTTACCTAATAGTGATTGATCTTGAATTTAGATACCATCTAGATTATTAATCGTAGATTCAAATACCATCTAGATTATTATAACCAATCTAACAAGATATTTCTTGAAAAAATATCACATTATTATTATGCTGTTTTGAAATGTAACTAGAACAAATGGACGTTCTATCCAGTAAAAACTTTGCTGTACCAAATATTTATACTCAGATTTACACCCAATTTTTTGAAAAAGAAGAGTAAATCAAAACAAGACGTTCTATCCAGTAAAAGCTTTGCTTTACCAAAGATTTATACTCAGATCAGATTTACACCCAATTTTTTTTGAAAAAGAAGAGTAAATCAAAACAAATCAATGACAAGTTAAAAAAAGACACAGGAGTTGTCCACTTATTAATTCAGTCCTTTTGAAATGACAAGACCCTGAAAACATGCATTATTATTCCCACTGTGGATTGATATGACAGTCGAAAACAAATATTTTTGGACGTATATTCAATTCAATGTCCATCAACTCACTTAGAAAAATTTCCATGTCTAGTGTTTGGGAAAAGACAATATACAAAATAGTATTGCTGTTCAACACCATAGTAGGCTTGGCAGTCAATTCGATCCAGTTGGATGCACAGAAGAGTACAACATTTGCTAGCCACATTAATCTTTTAAAGGCCTGCACTGTCTGCATCCCTCCACAACTGTTGACAGTACTGTAAAGAATAAGATTATTTTCAACTACCATTTGGGCTCTATTATTATTATTAATATCCGATCCTTGAAAAATGCATGGTGGTGTGCCCAGTGCCTCTGGTGGCAGCCTGCTGGCAGGACTGCTCAATCCAGCTGTAATATTATGTTATGTTGTCCACCTCAGGACGACTATCAACGCCTTCCTGTTTCAAATTTGTTTTGCTTTCTGCTCCAATTTCAACGTCCATATCTAATCTGGACCCCAGCATGAATAACTTTGAGATTCAGATGCTAATAGCCATACAATAAACTACCGAGAGTACTGGCTAATAAGTAGCTAAACTAATGGGTCTCCTTTCCTTCATACATCCTTGAGTTATGGGATCCTATATATATCTGCAGTAACTGAATTTTTTTGACTAACAGCATTGCTGTATTATTGGTGACTAGTAGATCATTGGGATCTGAGATTATGCCATAAGTGCTGATCAAATTGCTTTAAGACCAGGGTCTTTCAATGCTTGAGTTATGGGATCTCATGTTCTTGCAGTAATTGATTAGTTAATTAATAACATGTTGTGAGTTGATCATTGAAATCTGATATTGATGCTATAATTGCATATCAATTACTTTAAACCAGGGACCATGAAAGATTCATGGCTCAAGAGCTATGATGAGGACCCTTTCCTTGAATGTGCCATGGACATCTGTAATCTTGCTCACATGAAAGGCAGGCAATTAAATTAAAGAATGTGGATGCCAAGTCACTGTAATATTAAATTTTATGTTGAGATTCACTATTTCAATAGAGCTTTGGCTTAGCCAATTGAATGGTAATTTATTTTTTTAATTTCCATGTTAATATACAAATAATAACAAAAGTAAAAGTCCAAAGGTATCTGTGATTGTAATTTTTGTTTAAATGCACAATATATATACTCATGCCCTTTTGGTTTCCAATTGTTATTTATAAAATATATACTATTACAAGGTAGATATTTTTAAAGGTATTTGTGATTGTGAATTTTTTCGGGGTTAAAATGCAATAAATAAATATACCTTTTTGGTTTTTAATTGTTATTTATAAAATCTATATCATTACAAATACAAGTGAGCTAGTTTTTACAAAAAGTCTTTTAATGTTTTTTTAAATGTGATCACCTACTCATATTCCTTTTAGTTTGTGATGTTATTTATACCATACAAATACTTTTATAGTGGCAAGTCGTCATTTTTTATTCAATGTGATTCTTAATGATAGAAGGTATATAATTTTTTATATGATTTTTTTTAATTTTTAGATTTTTTTTAAAAATATGATTATTTATTTATATATATTTTTTAATTTTAAAGGTGATAAGTGTGGGAGAATTGTTTTTAGGAGTTGAAGCTTCTTATGTAAGATAAATAATGAATCTAATAAGAAATAAATTTGAATTTGTAAAATATTATCATGTTTTAAGAGAAAATTTGTTCAACATAACTTTTCATTTGGATAGTAATGTATATAATTTTTTATATGATTCTTTTTAATTTTTAGAATTTTTTTAAAAATAAGATTTTTTTTTTTTTAAAAGGTGATAGGTGTGGGAGAATTGTTCTAGATATCTATAAAATTAAGAAATAATTTTTTATGGAGTATTAGGAGAAGGTAGCATTGGTTTTTTTTAGGGATTAAAGCTTCTTGATGTAAGATAAATAATGAGTCTAATAATTATTGGGATAAGGAAACAAATTTGAATTTGTAAAATATTACGATGTCCTAAGGGACCATTTGGTCAATATAACCTCTCATTTGGATAATGATGTTTTAAGAACAAAAAATGAGGTATCATCTTCCCAGATTCCTTAACTTATGGATAAACATAGCATGAAACCCAAGTGACATTTCAAGTAACAAGGGTGATTAAATTGTGGAATTCTACATTCAAGGAGCATTACCTCCCTAGTAGCTTCACACACTTGTGGTTTATTGTTGAAACACACTAATCAATTATGAAGTGACTTGGGTTTTTCCAGTAATGGTTTTGGAGGACTATTTTGTAATGCATGTAGGTGAAGATTCATGGTTTCTTACATTGTGGTGGACTACTCTATTTCGAGCCAAATTGGAATGGGTTTTTCTTTCCCCTTATCTTGGGGTGCCAATAAAGCCATGAATTTGGGATGGACTTGTTAATTTTTCTAAAGATTCTTGTCAAGTGTTATTCTCTATGCGAAAAATAAAAAATTTAGTCTTCCAAATTTATGTGGAACATACTCTAGTTTTGATGGTCTTTTCCTTTTTTGTCGTTTGCTTGAGAGGATGTTGGAAAGAGGTTTTGTTATTGGTTATGGTTTTATGTTTCTTGATAAGCCTATGGGAGTTGGAAGGGGAAATTTGAAAATGTTATGTAGTGATTTCATAATTGAAAACCATTTGTATTTTGGGAGATGCCCATTATGTGAAACCACTAATATCCATAAAGTTTTAAGAAGACATGAAAGTCTTATTACATATAATAGGAAGAGACAAAAGGGATCTATTAAGGTGAGTAAGTTACCATTTTTCAGATGGTTAAATGGTTGTGAATCTAGTTAGAAGTCTCAATTTTGATGCAAACTGTCTATTGGATCATCAAGGAAATCAAAGAAGAAGAGGTTATCCAATAGAAGCATGATTACCTAGAAATGATGGGTATGAACCAAGACTTACAAGCCATATGAGAGAATGAGAAATGTTAGTGTTTTTTGAGAATCCTCTCTAAAGAAGTGACATGTTTCTTTAATAAATAAAAGTGTTTTTTTTTAATAATTTCAAAACATCATGTTTTGGAAAAAAACCCTTATATTTTTATATTCACTAATATAGTTGTAACAATTAGATTTGATTGTGATCTTAAAAAAATATTATTATTATTATTTATGTTCTATTTAACTTTAACTATTTATAATACAATAATTTTATTATAATGATATATCTAATAAGATTTTATTTTGAATAATGATAAAATGTTTAATGTATATAACCATGTTAAAATGGTATGGAACTCCAAACACCTAACAATAGAACCGAAAATGAAGGAGGTGGTCCCATGAAGTCTTCTTGTTTTAGTTGGAAATAAATGTAAAGTAGTGAAGTTTTGGAGAACATGCTAGAAAGTGAAATAAAAATTAATTAATGTATTTCATAAATTACAAACATTACTTTACTTGACTTGTACTAGAGTCTTGGTGGACATGATATAAAGTGAAATCAGAAATTACTTGATGTAATGCCTAAATTATAAGCATTAATAGACTCTCTCAATCTCTAGTTGTTGGAAGAAGATTTGTAATTTTCAATTTCTTTTATATTTGAGGGCCACCTATCATTGAAAATGTGAAGAATAGTGGTCAAAGTGGGAAGATGACAATTTTCAAAGAAAGTCTTTGTACATTCAAAATTAATAGATACATTGATTAAAAAAAATTGTATAAAGGATGAAATGAAATTTAGTGTAATTTATACATTAGTTTTTAAAATGTAATTTTTTGAAGTTATTTACATTTTCCGGTTTTTAAAATGTAATTTTCAATTACATTAAAGTTATCTACATTTTCTGTATAAATATTTAAAATAAATATGATAAACAAAATCAAATTAAAAAAATTATAAATTTAGATATTCAAATTTAATAATTTTAAATTAACAAACTATGATAAATAAATAATTAATTTCTTTAAACTAAGTTTTAAAATAAATTTTAATAAAAAATAATTTATATTTAAAAATAAATTAAAAAGGTAAAAATATCTTCTCACTTTAGTTGTATCTTTTTAATTTTAATATAATTATACATTTTTAATTATATATATATATATATATATATATATATATATATATAATAATAATAATAATAATAAAATC
>ML790675.1:35426-60662 GCA_009831015.1 Picea engelmannii | reverse complement strand
CCTACATAATTGTGAAAACATGATATGTATTCAACTGGGTATCTATTTGACTTTCTATATCCGCCATAATGTGAGGAATATTATAGGTATGAACAATCCATGCTTTTATATGTCCGCATATCTAATTGACACTTCTTTGCAATTTCCTGATTTTAGAAGGGCTTGGGATCAATACCAAACTCCGATACATGTTTACTATTCCAACCTATGGAACATAAATTACAAAAGATGCTTCTACGATATATGTGACTTTTTCCTTGCTCCCCTTTACACTATCATTTTCGGTTTCCTAAGGTACAAATTGTCAAGTGAGGCCATGGTTGGAATGAAAGGTATAATAGACTGGTATTTAGGAAAATACTATACTTATATCTAAGTGTATGGAAGTAATGGATCCCCACATCTCCTACCCTGTTTTTTCCCAGACCGTTTATTGTTTAGGGAGTTTTCCTATCAGACCATGGGAACTAGTGTAACTTATCTCCTCCTTGGTGGCAGTAAAACAATATATATGAACTAATTTCCCAATGAATATAGGAAGCTACAGTCTATCAAATGGTCCACATTCTAGAGAAGAGGAAAAATCCTTGCAATAAATATGCGTGTGCCTTGGGGAAGCAAGAGGGAATGACCCACATGACCTAGTAGTGAGTCATGTTAGATATACAGGTTTTACTCACTTGGTTGATTATGATGAAGCTATATTCAAAGGATCCCTATTATTTGAAGAAGTATTACAAATATTTCCTGATGATATGGCTAGACACAAGTTATTATTGGAACAAGAAAATAAGAAGAGGATCTTACATGGGTAATTTCAACTACTTTTGGAATAACATTAGAAGAAATTCCAGGCCCAAGAACAAGAAAATAGTAAAAAGGTAGAAGAGTTGGAAAAAAGCATAATTAGGGCCAAGGAAGAATACCATAAAGCACATGCTTGAAAAGGGAAACAAAAGGTTGAGTTCAAGAAAACGTCCCAGGAAGATGAAAAGAATAAAAAGGAGGAAGCACTAAAAATTCTTGCTGAGAAAAAGAGGAAGAAGAAAGAAGATGATATAAATTTGCAAAAAGACACTCTTTTGCAGAATAAGGTTGAGAAGGAAGTCAAAAGTTTGGCAGTTGAAGCTGAAGCAAAAAGGAAAGTAGACGAAGTAGAAGAACGAGAAAAAAATAAAAAAATAATTGAAGCTAAGAGGAACCCATCATATCCAAATGTGGGTACAGTGGAAATTCCACCCCAAGAGTGCACCCCTCTCATGGCTATCCAAAGGAATTCAACTTTCTCCTATAAAAATTGAATTTATATGGTGCTGTTGTAGTTGTAGGGGAATACTAATATAGTCATAAAACCAAAGGCATTGAGAAAAGATCACATAAAAGGAAAAGAAGACAAGAAAATAGCATCCAATCATCAACATAGAGAAGAATTGAATGGAAGGCAGGGACATATCCTGAAGAGAATGACATACAAGTTGTTGTTTCACTCCATGCATTTGAAGGAGAAAGTGAAATGCTTGTCTTTGAAGTTGCTCCAACAATAAGCACTACACAAGCTAAAATTTATAAGATTGAAAAAGTGTTGAAAGTACAAAAGGATAACATCTCTATAGAGCTCCTGAAAGAATTTGAAGAGAAGGATAGACTCCACAAGGAAGAGATTTAAAGAGACATACAAATCACAATGAGTGAAATCACTTTTGAGTTTGAAAGAACGACCACAATTGTTGAAACTCATCACATAGAAGAGTTAAGCAAACCTATGCAAGCCCAAAGGGACGAGGTAAATATAGAGTATGAAAATAAAGTATAGGTAGAATGAGTCCATCACTCAAGAGAGCTGGAATGGGTAAAAAAAATACTCCAAAGAAGTAGAACAAACTAAAATCAAGTATGCTCAGGAGACGTCCAATCTACAAACAAAGCAAGTTGAAGCCAAGAGGTTCATTGAGCAACAAATTTACCAAATTCAAGGATTAGAACATGAAAAGGGGCAACTTTAAAAGGCTTTAGAAGAGAACAAAGAAACAACTCTTTCTTTGGAAGTTATAGTGGAAGAATATATAGAGCTCAATGAAAAATTGAAGTTCAGACAAAAGGTATTCCTATGCCTTCTTAATGGCATACAAACATACCTAGACAACCAATTAAGGCTCGAAGATAAAATAGAAGAAATCAAAGATCAATATCAATAGGAAAATAATTCCTTTAATCACATTATAGATTGAAAAAGAGTATATAAAAATCCTCTCGACGCTCTGCCATTGTACTCTATGAGAAAGAAGTTGAAGGATCAAGTTTTCTTTGATACATGGAAGCCTTTATTGTAGTAAATTTGAGCTATTCATGAGACAAAAACAAAGTCATGTAAAAGGATATGGAACAATTCTGATGAACTTATGGAGGAATTGGAAATGAAGGTGATCCCCCCCCCCCATTGATGAAGAAACACCTTCTAGGATAAGAATAGTTGAGATAGAATAAAAAATGGAAAATAGTCAAGAAAATATAGAACAAGTGACAAAAGTAAACAAAGAGGTTCTAGATGAATGTTTGATAAAACCTAACAAACTAATCACAATGATCCATAACTTCATAAAAAGGACAACACTTGAATTGAAACTTGAGGTTTCAACTAAGATCTATGATGGAGATCTTGACTTTGAAAACATGCACTCAAACAAGTTGGAAGCGATAATGAAGGATCATTCACTCTTGATAGAATATCGAGATCATATGGAAGCTCAACGATTGTCATCATCATAGAAATTTCATAACTGGTATGTTTTGTATTCTACAATGTCTCACTAGTCATCTGAATAGGAATACGAAGAGGTGTATCCTAATTTTCCTCTATGAAAATGCAGTTTCAGAATGTAAACAATCACTCTTATTTTATAAAAGAGTAGACTTCAATTAAGAAAGGGTTTTTGGATGTATGAATCAAAACAATACTTTTATTGTATGAAGAATAGAACAAGAGACATCTATGATATTTTGGTAACAAATATGTGAAATGGATATTATTCATATTGTATGTGTTGATTTATGAAAGTTTGGATTATGACTTTGTGAATTTCTTCTTTTCCATGTTCTGCATATTCATATTACTAGAATTTCTTTGTGAATACAACAATGATATGAAGAGTAGGAGAAACAACTTATTGTTTTCTGCTTGTTATATTATCAATTTAACATACTCCTTGTATTTATGAATTAATTCTTATGCAAGTAGCATTATTTTCCACTGTACTCATCTCAACAATATTCTCCTGATCAAGATAGTTTAGTTTAGATTAATATTGCATCTTATTCTAGTATTAGATAACATTCTTTAGTTTAATATCATATTTTAATTCATTTGAGAACCTCTAGTTCTCATATTCATATTTAGATAATAAATTTTAGTGGCAACCAAGCCAATATTCTGGTCAGAAACGCTCTCCCAAGTGAGAGTGAGTCTAATTGGGACTTTCCATCGAGCGTTATCCCTTACTTTTTTGACAGTCCTTTTAGACCCGTCAACAGGTGTGTGATAAACCTAGTTTTAGTGGGATCTCTACAATGATGATTCTTGTGTGGAAAAGAACGTAAAGAGGTTGTCAAATAGATATTGATAAATTTAATGGTTATAACTTTGAGATATGGAAACTAAAAATGGAAGGCCTTATTGTAAACACTGAACATTGGGTTTTTATGGACCCTAGCATTACACCTACTAATATGGTGGTGGTAGACTAGGAAAATTTGGATAGGAATGCAAATAATACAATCTATTTATGCCTTTCAGAGTGAGTGTTACTGAATGTCTTGGGAGAATCCACAATCAAGGAATTATAGGATAAGTTAGGGAATTTGTATCAATATAAGTCCTTTGTAATCAACCTTTTCATTTGAAAGAAGTTTTACCTCTTGAAAATGAATGATTATGACTTTGTGATAAATCATCTCAATGCCATTAATGCTATGGTAATTCAATTGTTGTTTGTTGATATTAATTTTTTGATGAAGATAAGTGCATTAGTATACTACGTTCTTTTCTAAATTCATGAGATATTATAGTTGTAACTATTGGAAGTAATGAAACCTCACCAAAGTTTGATGATTTGGTTGCATCCTTGCTATTAGAATAAATGAGATAGAAAGTCATGGATAATCACAACAAGGATGCCCTTTTTTTGAGAGGACACCTTGTATACATAAATAAAAATAAGTTAGGGGATAGATTAAAGTTTATAAGGAGGTCTAAATCTCCTAGAAAATATTTAAAGAAATGCAGGAAAGACAATAAAGCTAGGCATTATAAGAAATATTGCAAATCTAAAAAATTTGATAAAAGTAAGGGATCCGATGATGCTCCTTCTGCAAAAGGGAAGGCCTCCTAAGAATAGGGAGGGGGTGTTGGCTCTATGAAAAACCCAAGTTCCATGAAAGGTGTCGAAAAATAACATGATGTAATCTAGTGCACTATCATATTCAATCTTCCAATAAGAAGTAGGTCTCATCTTAGGCATGTATGATAATTTATATTAAGTAATGTGTAGTGTCTTAAGGATTTAGTGGGGGTTTCCTACCTTAAGGATTCATTCACATTCATTCAATCCATTATAACTAATGACATTGAGATTAATGATAATCACATAGATATCATAAAGACATAAGATTTAAGTATAAACATAAAGCATAACACTAACCCATTGTATTACAAATATCCATGAGATTACATAACTTCCACATACAAGGAACACAAAGAGATCATAGCAACAACTATAACCTATCTAATCTATCAAACCTCTCTAAGTATAATACATGCCTCATATATATAAGAGACTAGAGTGGTTACAAAATATTTTGGAATATACTATGGAATTTTCCATATATAACCCACTCATAGAAACATATTACAAAAATTTCTTTGTATTTAGAGACAGGCATAGGGTATCTAGAAGAATGGGTGCAGAGGATATATGAGATGCCTCCTTAGATCCACATACTCAAGCCTTTTTGGAACTGCATACTTATGATTTTTTAGAACTACATACTCACACTTCTATGGATTTATTGATTGTGTGGATTCATCTTCTACTAAACTCTACTTTGCACCAACTCTTAGTCAAAACTGAGCCACAACAACTCGCTAACAATACCTTCTAACTTATACTTGAGTTGGGTTTTGCACATCAGGTCTCCCATTCTTCCTTTGACTAATATTCTATTGGAGTGAAATATATCAAACCTACATCCATGTAATATGCCTTTGTGGTTGTAGCCCAGGAGGGCATGAGCCATGGTAAAACTTGTGTCCTATGTGATGTTTCTTGCATGTTTACTTTCTGTCAATGGTTATTTTATGAATGAATGATTTAATAGATGTATTAGAATGCATGCATGAGGCTAAAGATGAATGAATCCTAGGAAGAATTGAATGAACAAAAAATATTAATGCACGAAGAAGATTAAATACCTTCCTAGATCCCCACTCATTCCTAGAATGCAAGAACTTGAGCTTTGCAGTCACCTATAAAGCTATCTCGGGTGAGACTGCACAGTGCACTTTGCGCGATGTGTTGCCTTCTGGTTTACAAAGAGGGTTTATAGTTTTAAAGGGTTTTTTTGGAAACCTATTGAGATCCAAACCTAGGTTAGACTAAGAAGTAGAAGTGAGAGATATAAACCAACACTTGGTTGTTGAGGACAAATTGCAGGTATAAAGCTTCGAGTTGCATGCTTAATGGTGGTATTCATCAAACATCTGGATGAGGTAGGTTCTTGGCATTTTCTTGTTATCATTTCATTTATATAGCATACTTGGGATTATATTTGATTTTTGCATGTCATTCTATTTGTTGTGGTCTACCCCATGCCCTGTTGTATAACTGATAGGGAACGTATATGTGGAAAAGTGTGTTTTTTTGGCTCTGGAAGGTACAAAAGTGGACTTCAAGTCTGCATAGGGAAATGGAAAGGCCATCCAAGAAAGTTGCATGGGGTGAGGAAAAATTTGTTGTAACAAATTCCCCCTAATGTGTGAGGTCAGAGGAGT
The DNA here is from genome assembly GCA_009831015.1 of Picea engelmannii. Taxonomy (NCBI): domain Eukaryota; kingdom Viridiplantae; phylum Streptophyta; class Pinopsida; order Pinales; family Pinaceae; genus Picea; species Picea engelmannii. The sequence goes on along the minus strand of ML790675.1, from coordinate 54,619 downwards.
ATCTGCGATGGCCGAAATACATTATAATTCCTAGTTGTGGAGTAATGGAGACTCAGATGGAAGTGTTAGTTAATCATAAGAATATTACAATCCACAATTACTTTGTACACATGGCTGCCAATCTAAATTACATTGCAGATGCATGTGGAAATATACAAAATAGTTGTTCATGGCCATGAATAGGCAATACAAAGTAGACACATGCCATAGGTTTTCATAGTCACGAACAAGGAATAGTGGAATCTAGTCTCAAAATCAATATGTAGATATCTATATACAATGGAGTAAAATATGATCTCCCATGATCACTGAAGTCATATAGGTATTGTTCCAATGAAGGACAACAACAGATTAGGAAATATGTTACTGTAAACTGGAGGTCTTCTACACTATCCGCCAAAGGTGAAATTCTACATCATGTGAATAGAGAGGTTCATTTCGAACACATTGAGACTTCATTTAATTACTGATCATTAAGGTATACCATTAAAAAACGCGAGACAACCTACCGATAATGAAAGTAGGTATCAAGGGATTGAGTACATTCTTACAAGTGTGAATAAGGGTGTTGAGGTTGAACACTTGAAGAGTTCATTGATCAAAAGACATTGATGTATTCCCAACTGTCGATGGAGGGAGAACCTTCCACTGATGACTTCATGCCTCAAGGTACTCATAGGACTCTAGGTCTCATTTCTATAATATATGAGCTGAAGTCAATGGAAGGATACCCACTAAAAGGAGAACATTAGGGAATCTCTCATCAGTCAACACGAGGTATAAAGAAATAGATTGATGATTAGGAGGAGCTCGAACGAATAAGATATTCATGAACCAATGACCATGCGTGTCTCTCACATGCACCAGATGCAAGTAGTGCATGAAAGAGACCCTCTGAATAGAAGACAATAAGAAAACATGCCAAAAAAGGAGAGGAACCCACCAATAAGGCTAATGGCATCTAAGAAACTACAAGAATCCCAATTTGTGAATATATTTATTGTCGTCTAACACAAGGGAAACCCCCTAGTCAACGACCAATGAAAATATGTCAATTGTTGGGTTCAAGGTTACATACCCATAATGAAAGTAGGACCATGGTGCATGGTAGGACTACAACTTCATGTGACTTTGAGGTACATTAAGGGTATGGCCAACATGAAAAGTTAAGAGTTCAGAGAAATGGTCGAGACAAACTTATAGACTTCCTTTGAACAAGAGAATGAGACATATGGATAACTTAGGCAACATAAACTTGATGATAAAACTTAGTGATGCAAGAGGCATCAACAAAATATCCATAGGGTCTGGAAGAATAACTAGTCAGAGGAGTAAACTCTAAGTAACGATCTTATCTTCCTAAGGTCATGCTAAACCCAAACTTTGGATGATAGTGGACTCAAAATATTGTGTTCTGTTTAAAGGCGACATGAATTTTTTCGATATGAGGTAATACTCTTTTCCCACCCCCCCTTTTTTTTTCATAGGAAAATAAATGTTGTGATACAGGAGAGGAAACAAGTGTTGTGAGTAAGAAACTAGCTCCAAACAATGGAACATACCTATGTCGAATGCAAGGAAGTGCATGCAGGGCATGAACACTCGGGGCGATGTTTCCTCTTAGGGTATAGGGTGTCAAGCTGCAAAGGATATATAAAAGTTTATGCTTAGCTAGAGATGAAAATTGATGAGGTAGGAGGATTATAAAGATAAATCAGAAACCATAAATAGGCTCAATACTGCAAGTAGGATGATGGAATGCGATTACAACTTAACTTCCAAAGAATGTCCTTTTCATATATTTAGTCCCCTAGGCCCGAAAAAGTATAAAATAATACCCAAGAGAACTCTTCTAACAAATGGTGACTAGAGTATTCCTTTTTTGTAAGTAGTGTAATTGGCATATAAAAGGGTTAAACTTATACCAAATAAATGTCCTTTTAAAACCATTTAACAAGTGTGTAAGAGACAAGTTCACTCGAAAATATTTTTATTTTTGGGAGTCTAAAAAGATCTTAACTAAGAATCAATGATGTTATTCTAAGAAGCATATGATGGGGGAGGCCAAGGATCCCATGTAGGACTCCTGTCGAAATTTGGAAACACACTGATAGTTGACACAAGCTTGGGAGAACCAAAAAATTTCCAAGTCGAGGAGGATAAAATGCTTGTAGTGGATCCATCATTTACAATATCATTCCAATCAAAGGAAACCATTATAGGACTTGGAGGGAGCTTACTCAAAGAGAGTGGAATGCTCCCTTGTTCATAAGGTATAGAACTAGAAATGCTAAGGACATGGTCAAAAGATGCATCACCCTCCAAATGAGGAGTGGGATTGAATGAATATTTCATTGGAAATGTCACTTCCTTAGACTTTTCACTCTCCAATAGAAGAGTGTGATCGACCAAATATTGCATCTGCATGACCACTTCTTCAACTATTGGTTGAGTAGGATGCGAGACAACATGCCTAAGAGACTCATCACTCCTAAAAATAGAAGTGGTGTCGGATGAAGATTGCATCGACACGACCAATAAATCAACCAAAGAAGGATTAGAATGTTTGGAAACTAAAGATGACACAGAACCCAAAGGGTCCCCAGAAAAGGATCACACTTCTTGTACCATGGTAGTAGCAGGGCACAAGCGATTTAGGTGACCTCCTTTACAAAGTATACAAATGAACTTGGGCTTACGTCCTATACATCTAGGCTTCTCAATCTTATGAATTCCCCCAACATGACTTGAAGTGGTTGGTGACATGCTCCTAGCATGACTTGCAGAGGCTAGTAGATGATATTCAACATGACTTGCAGAGGTTGGTGATCTTTGTGCAGTGTGATTAGCAGTGAATAGATTTGTGCCCCAAACATAACTTGTAGTGGTTTGTTGCATGTCTTCAACGTGACTTGCATAGGTTGTTTACCTATCTCCAACATTAATAGAAGAGGTTGGTGATATAATGCTAGTATGACTTGCAGTGACTGGAATTGCGCTTCCAGCATGACATGCAACAACTGGTTGCAACATCAGAGACCAAGGTCCCGAGAAAGACTAGTTTTGAGAGATTGCAGGCCAGGAAGGGTTTTAGAATACACCATGGCCCTATTCAGTAGGATGGTATCCTCCTCCAAAATGATTCATAAAGGTTTGTAAGGGAATCATCACTGAGGAAGCCACTAGTGAAGAGAAAGTGACATGATAAGGGTTACTCAGGTGAGGATATATGTTTCCCCCATACGAAGGAAATCCATGAAGGGGGTTTCCCATACTATAAAATTGACTCCCCCTGAATGAAACACTAGAGGATAGAAGGAGGTTCGCCATGAAGAAATAGTTCGTAGAAACAAGCACAATGGAAGAAGGATATATGGATGGGATATAAGAAGTAGAAGGACCACCCATTTGAGCACTCGATCCTAGAAAAGCGAAGCTAGGATTGGGTCCTGAGGAAGGAGGATTACAAACTCCTACTATAAGGGTTGGTTGAGGGATATGACTCCCAAAAAATGAAAAGGGAGAGTAAGGAGGCATCATTCCCCCCAACCCAAAAATAAGATTCACATAAGATGATGAGAAAGAGGATGGAAAGTGCGAAGACATGTATGGCATATCAAAGGAAAAAGGATTAGAGGCCGAAGGTATTGGCTGAGTATCATGATTCGGTGTACCACTTAGAAATACAAAGGGATTCGTCCCCATGGAATGAGCAAAGACCATGGGCTGAGTAGTACTAACTAAGGGAGTCACAGGGGCTCCACTAACCATAGCAATGAAAAATCATGACGCAATACAAAATCCTAAGGACAACTAATAATCAAAGAGCACACCAAAGTAAAGAAAAAGGTCCAATGCACACAAACAATATATAGTGGCTGAAAAGGGGCCTCCCTCACTAGAATAGGTATGTCTCACCCAAGAGGGTCCTGACACTCCCTTCAAAAGATTGGAGGTATCAAAATCAATTATAAGGGCCCTCATGGGATTAATAATGTAGTCAGTCATATCCCCCTGGAGAGGTAATCCTCCATAAAGGTTGTGTGATGTACGACCCTTATCTGACTCAAGGTACCTATAGAATAACCCATGCAAGTAATCTATGTGTCTACCTATGTCAAGAAACTATAGTCGCAAAAATATAACCAATGCATAGGCGAACAATCCTTATTCCAGTCCACCATATGGGCAGGGTAAAAAATACCGAAATATTGAAAGAACCACCTCTCATGGAGGTAAAGGTAATAGAAAGACTCCCAAATATGAATAGAGCCCCAAAAATATCTCTAACGCTAAGAAGGTATTAGAGGGATATCTCTGCAACCAACTTTGCACAACCTCGTTATTAACTCCGGTGTGAGTGGACCCTCCTAACGTCACTAATTACACAATGAGTTTCACTACTCCCTTTTCATACACATATGTTTAGTTTAATTGCCTTGGACAATTTTACTCACAAAATGATATTCCAAGGCCCTATGTCCTATACTTGTTTGTGTACCCTGAAAAATACAATAATTTTAATCAATATTAATTAATCAATGTTACTTTTAATGGCTTCTGCTTACTCAAGAGGCGCGGTCATGAAACTGATGGTATTACGACTCAACATATAAAATAAGAAAATATAAAAACATTGCTAAACACTAGTCTTGATTTTCAAAGAGATGGCATGCTTCTAAATGCAAATCTTCTAATGCAATCTCTATAATTTCAATGAAATGAAATCTCTCCACATGTGTCAAAATCAATGAAAGTAATCAAAAGAGAAAATGTCATAATGAAAAATGAGCAATTTTTTTTGTATTTTTGATATAAAGAAAATAAAATGCAAGGACTGAATAGTAGCTTCACATGTAGACCCTACTAAAAGAAAAAATAAGCAATCCAAGCAAGATACCAAGAAGAAACACACTCAAACCAATTTGCAAGGACAACTAATGAAAAATATAAGAAAGAATCCTGCCAAAAAATTAAACAATAAGAAGGTTTCCTATCACTCTATAAGCACCTAATAGTCAGGATAGAGACCCAAGAAGACTCAACAACCAACCAAACTCATCCAACAAGCACCAAATTCAGTCATCAAGACTAAAGAGTTGTTGTATGCGACTATTTGAGCAAAACTCATGTATGTATGCACCCTAGAGGAGGACAACTTGCATATGTATGTGTTAAGGAAAAACCACATATATCTAGTAAAACATTGCCAGGGCAAGGGCTCAGCCAAAACAATCAGATGCAAAGTAAAAATAGGTTGTCAATAAATCATGCGACAAGGAAACTCAGGCTAATAAAGAGAAAATCAAGGATAAAAACACTCCAAACCCCCAAAAAGAAGATCATTCCCCAGTATGGTCCCCAATTCTGTTATGAGGAAAATATATCTATGGCATGGGGTAAACCACAACAGATAAAATGACCTGTAGAAATTAAATCTAATCCCAAGTATTCTATATAAATGAAATTCTAACAAGACAAGGCCAAGAGCCTACCTCATCTCGACATTTGATGAAGACCACCGTTGAGCACACATCTCAAATATGTATACTTGCAAATTGTCCTCAACAACCAAGATATGCAAGCATATGGTGATAATATATAATTTTATCATATATATTAGCATAATCCATTGACATACATGGAAAATACCCCCGTGGAATAATAATTCAAATATTTGCAAGATATCAATTGGACAAGAAAAAAATATTTCTATTAAAATAATCAACAGAAGTATATAGTTGACAAACTTCTGTAACGACACATATCGAAACCGAGAAACTATGTCCCTCTAGTTGGGTCTCCACCAGTTCAATCCTTCACCAAAGGCAAGCTCATATAAAGGAGACAATGAGGTTCTCCTTCACAAAGAAGGAAGAGCTTGGGGGCCAAACAAGGAGTTCAAACTTTCAAGGATGAAGGGATGCAAACTCAATGTGCTTTTTTGGCTATGAAAGGTACAAAATGGGACTTCAAGTTTGCATAGGGAAATGGAAAGGACATCCAAGCAAGTTTCATGGGGTGAGGCAAATTTTTTTGTAATAGTGTCTATGCAGAATGTTGTGGTACTTGAGCAATAGATGTTTCTCAGAATATTTGATACCTAGATTGGTGCGCAAGGTATGGAAGATATTTTTGAACTTTGGCACTATTTGGTCCCTTTCCTAGCACAGTGTGGTCCATCTTGTGTGCAGGTCATCATATCTTCCAAAAGGGTAGTATTGTTCCTTAATAACATCCCTGAATGACTCCTAAGTGAGTGAGACTATAAATAATGAGGGTTCCTCTATTTCCCTTTTATCACATAAAGTCCCCCACCAATATTTTACATGGGGGATGGCTTTGAGGAGTGCAAATGCAATATTTTCTCTATTGGAAAAGTTATAGACACAAAAATACCCTTCTAGTAGATTCAACATTTTGTCTACAACATGTGCATCTATATGACCTTAAAATATAGGAATATAAAATTTGATATGTATCTTGAAGTGGGTGGCACCTCTGCTCAAGGAAGTTGTGTCACTTGTTGGTAGCCGTCGAAGTATTTGCACAAAAATATCCATCATCTTGTTCCTCTATTGCGTTAGGGATTCCTCGAGCAACAGTTTGAAAGGATTGCCTGTCTCATCATCTTTTTTTTCTCCCACCATGGAAGGTCGCTTGGGTGTGCGAGAGATCTTGTCCTCAAGAGAAACAAGATAGAGACCCAACCCTTTGTACCCTGACCTCATCGGGGACATGCATTAAGAACGACAAGGAGCGGACCACTCTGATATCACTGATCCATATTTTATTAGCATAGTGAAATGATTACAGATATATATTATTAGGACATATATTCAATGAACAATAACATAGATATAGTAAAACTTGGCTTCTATTAATAAAGAAATATGTTAAAATTGTAAAATGTAGACTAAAACAAGCTTGTTATAATGGTGGTGAATTATCTCCGAGAAGAGATGTGATAGATGCACTCATTCGTAAGAAGATGAGTAAAATGAGGCACCAAGGAATTTTTACATCAAACATGAATTCCAAAACCCTAGACATCCAAAAACCTAAACCTAGGAGACGAAGCACCAAAAGTCATGTGGGCCTCGTTAGGACAAGTTAGTACATCAACTTCTCGAGGTCATAACTTTTGCATATGATCTTCATTTAGGTGCATGATAGCTCATTGGAAAGGTCTATTAGAGGAATACACATTATGTCATCATGCTTTGGCTTCATTTATAGTGTGAGTGTGGAGGGCCCAAAAAACATTGTTTAGGGCCTCAAAATGGCCCCAGAAGTTTAGGACCCGAGACGCTAGAAGGAACTTCCAAGATGAAAAATAAAAATGCCAAGATGAAATCTAAAAGTGAGCCAATTGGAATAGGTGGATGGCCACTGATATCCACCTGGATCACTGAGGTATCACAAGTCACAAGAATTATTTCAAGTAAGCAATATATAATAAAAGAACCAACCAAACATGGGTATCAAATCCCCCCTCTCAAAATAAACAAATTCTCAAATACCCTATGCAACTTGCTAAGTTTAGGTATGGGTGGGTTGTCATGGTGACCTATTGGGTGAATCATTCCCCAAGTTAAGGAGTGTTTCCCAGGTGGACACTCTATAATTCATGCAAATAGTATGAAGTGGATGGGGGGATAAAACTTCTGGACATGGGGTTCATGACATACAAGGGTTTGTATTATCTCATTTATTATCATTTACATGTGCCTTTGTATAGGGTGCACTACATCTTCATTTTGAATGCAAAATATTTCCAAGCCCATTTATTTCCATTAATTAATGAAACTCCAAAACGATTGGGTACTATAAGACATGGAAATAAAAGAGGATCGCAATATCACCTGAAGCTAGAGGTACACAGACTTCCATATTCATGGAAAGAAAGGGGCATTGCATAAGTGTACACACCTCAACAAGAGACACATCTATATAATGTGAGTTTTCTTTTGTAGTTCTTAAAATCTTTTAGGAGAAACATTTCATTGTTCTCAAGACCTCTTTGGGTGAGTATCTAGCAGGTTATGATTTGGATTTTATCTTTTTCCAACTACATTTCCCTCTGGGCCTTTATCCCCTTCTTCCCATGAAACGAGGTACAATCCATTATTGGGTTAGTTCACCCAAAAATATCAAAATATGAGGGGATGAAAGGTAAGAAGTATGGAAAGTGATAAGTAACAACTGCTTCCCTAAGGGTGACCACTTACTAGGACACAATGTTAACCACCAAGGAAAAATAAGGAAAAGAGCATAAATTCCAAGCAAACATTTTCAAAACAAAGGAAAGACCTTTTGAAACATATTCAAATGATTCATTTATTAAAATGACACTCTCCACAAAACCAGAATCGTTACCTCATGGAACAAGACCTGTTGTCCTATGTGATCCAAGCTAGTGTGGTGAATGGTGCAACCATCGATCCCATGGTGATGAGTGGTGTGATGTGGGGCTCTCCCTGGTAGTTTGTCTCTTGGTACTTGTTGAAGCATGAAATTTTGGGTAAGTTTGTGGAATCACATGGGAGAAAACCACATGACAAGTTAGCAAAGGAGAAATGTGCATGGAATATAGTTAGTGCATATTTAGGAGCCAACACATGGAAGGAGAAAGTTAGTTAATATTAGTTAGACCATTTGGTCCATTTTTTAATGGGATAAGCTCTAGTCACAATGTATAAACATGTAATGGGTTTTAGGTAGAAGGGGGACAACCAGTCCAGAAGATATAACATTAAGCTAGTAGGAGAGCATTAAGCTGTGAGTGAAATCATAGAGTGAGAGTATGAGTGAATGGTATGAGTAGAGTTCGGGAGTATGATTGGAGAATGAGATAAGTGTGTACTGTATGCGTGAATAACTATGGAATTTTGGTATATAACATATCTATCTTATATGAGAACAATACACGCCTATTGTAAGGATTGAACATGAATGAATAATATAAGAATCCAGTTGTTGTGCACGTAGCCCAATTTGGGGTGAACCACGCTAAATGCATTTGTTCTAATGTATGTGTGTTGTTATGATGTGTTGGTTTACTTTGTTTGTTGCACACATGTAATATATGCTTAATGGTTAATATGATTATGTACATAATAGTTCTGTGCACAGGTTGAATGGTTAATTAAGATGAATTTTCCATACATTGTAATGTTGTTATGATTTCGCACAAAGGGTATCTTGCATGTTGAATGAATGTTAGAATGGTCTCCATTCCCTTAATGACTGTAGAAGCCTAGTTCTTGCAGTCACCATAGGTACCTCGGTTGATACTTCACCTTCTTGTAGGTGATGCCGAAAGGGTTCGTATCTTGGGATTTGTTGGTGAATTAATGTTGAACTTCGAGTCTTTCCACTGCGCACCAACAAATGGTTACCTTGTCGAGACCAAGATGTACCATTGAGGGGGATGTGGAGACCTACTAAGAAGGAGATTGGACAATGGTTGTAAATTAAGGAGATCGAGTTTTTTGTATATCAAAATAAGAATCCACAAATCAATGCAGATAAATGGCTACAAAGGTATGTGTTTACAGATTTGCATGAAATTTTCTTTGCTTACATTTTAAATATTTTAGAAGAGTTGATCCAAAGATTAATTGAACAAATTGTAAGATTTTGTACTTTTGTTCCGAGAAATTGGACTCCTGATTTAATTAGGAAAGTCAATACTATAATCAATCAGGTATCACCTACAATAGATTACTGGTTGTAAAGTGTGTTGGGAGGTTACATTACTAAATTTTCCATAGATTTTCCTCATTTGTATAGTGTTGTTGAAAATGAATTCTGCAAGTGACCACACAAAAGATACCTAAAGCCACTATCTACTTGGATTAAGCTGTTTTTGTACGACATGAGAGTTATGAAAATGGAATTAGATAGCTAAGCACATTTGCACACATAGGGGGACTAGGGGATGACCAAGGGATGGTATGAGCATAAAGAGGGATGAAGAGAAGGAATGAAGAATAGATGGGATGAGGACGTTGAGAGAAGAAGAGTGTGTGAAGAACATAGAGATTGGACTATTGTGTAGTGGTAAGAGATTTAGACCGAATAAGAAGAGGATAGTGGATGAGAGAGAGGGGAAGCACAGTGAGAATGAGGAAAGAGACACTGGTGTGATACTCCATATCAAAGGCAGTCTCTAGAAAAAAGAAAATATCCATTATCTCAGTCCAATAGAGGAAGATCCCACTCATATAAGACTTTGCGTCGAACCCACGACCCCATGTGCGTTGCTAAGAACCTAGGTAAGATCAAAAGCTTTTTCAAATATATTTAGTGAAGGAAGTAAAGATAGTAGTGAGAGTGGTCATAGTAGTGGAAGTAGTATTCTGAGTTAGAATTGGTTAGTTTTATCAGGAAATAATATCATGTAGAACATGATGGCATGAGTAGATATTACTTTAAGAATGCTTGTCTTATATGGAGTAGGGACAAAGGATCCAGAAAAACATTTGTTCATTTGTGAGACAACATGGACTATGAAGAATGTGTAGGATGATGATGTGAATATTATGTAGTTGGAAATGACATTCAGATAACACACATTATTATGGTACATGAAATATCAGACTACGACACTAGCATGACATACTAGAACATTGGTAGAGGTAAGACAAGCTCTATTAAAAGCGTTTCATAAACCTAAGTCCGAGTCACAATGCATTACAGAGCTAAAGGATATTAAGAAGATAGTAAATGAATTAGTGTGGGACTATGATCAAATATTCAAGATCATGAAGTATCAACTGACATTCCAAATTCCATATGAACAACATAGAGAGTGGTTTATTGTAGGCTTATTACCGCATATACTCATCCCTTTGATGCAACAGAAGATAGTGTTGCACTCGAAATCCTTATAAATTCCTATGAAATTAGAAGCATCTCTGGTCATAGAAAATGGTGCAAGGATGGTTCAAGTGCAGTCATAGTTAGTAGTGTTGACTATTCAGTTGTAGGAACTTGTGAAAGGAAAAGAAAAGAATGAAGAGGTCTGGTGGATCACATGTAGAATAGAAGGTCACCATAAGAATGAATGCTCATATTTTCTGAAGTATTTGAATACATGAGATTTGAATCCATTAGGGGTATAGTGTGAGAATTTTAGAGGATGGGTCATCACCCAATTGCTTTCCCATTGATGCAGAAGTACTAGAGTACTGCAAGAAACATGTTTTCTAACTTTTGAAAGTCTTTCAAACATGAAGAGAAGGATTTTTGTGCATTTTATTTGATGAGAGAGCACATTGCAGACACGTATACAGTCTAGGGAGAAGAATATAAAGGAGGAGCTTCGTAGTATAATACTCCAAGAGGTTATAATCAAGTATGACGAGGAGGGTTCAAAGGCCATAGAAAAGGAGGATTCAACAGAGGTAGAGGAAAAATTACATGTTATAACTGTAATCATCCTAGAAACTTGGTGTGAGACTTTCAAAATCCCTGCACAACATGTACATATCACAGATAGCTATACCATGCCATGGAGGATTGTCCATAGTTGATCCCGAAATGGAAAGGAAAGAGGAACACACATATACATATGATCATAGAAAAAGAGCATGATGAACAACCCAATATAGTTGTGGTTACATGTGGAGTAATCAGAACCAGAGCTGATGCAAAGGATCAAGKAAATTATGACAAAGGAGCTAAGASAAAGTAGGTGATTAGGCATAAAKATGAAGGACCCACTTAGGTTTAATGACACCAATGATGMAAAATATTTAGTTTCTCAAGTGGAAGACCAAATTGTGCTACRTAGAGAATAACATCATTGGACCTTTCTTTGGTAAAAACCCTAACACAATGGTGGAAATCCATGATATCATATTGCAATCATGGGAATTAATGACAAAGGCATTGTAGAACTAATTTCTATTAGACCTATGGGTTMTTTCAATAAAMACCTAGTCCATCCCTATAAATACATATCTATTATTTGATGGAAATTSTGACCCATGTAGACATATGGACCATTGTTAGAGCCACTAGGTGATGTAGGATATTCCACTCCAGCAATGGGTGCATAAATTTTTGCACACCTTATAGACATTGCATGGGAATTTGTATATGAAAGAATAGATACAATAACATGMACAACATTGGTCAGAACTATGGGAAAGGTTATATGCTACTTTCCATTTATATGAGTTGGAAACACCATATGTAGGGGTTCTTTGATGCATATAGTTTTTTCAATAGATGGATCATTTTCAGTGCCTGATTATAGGTTCTACAAAGGGATACACCATAAAGGATAAACCTACATAGGTTGACCCCATAGATGCAATATATGATCATGAAAATACAAGGAAAAATCTAGTGTCCACCTCATAGATGTAGAAGCAGAGGCTAACATTGACCCCACAAAGCATCTTTGACACCTACAATTTAAAGAATCAAAAGATCAATGCAAGCTTTAAGGTGTAAGGGACACCAATAGATGAGTGTAATACCATGAGTCACTACAGATAAAATAAGTAAATAATGGGATTGCAGATTAGGAAAATATGATAGTGACAGGGGACTATTGGGATGGACATAAAGTCATAGAGATTATAGAACTACTCTAGGAATATCCAAATATGTTCCTATAGAGTTTTATAGAAATGAAAGGGTAGTAGGTGAATTAAGGGAAATTAATATCGAATTGAATCTTGGTGCAAGGCTGATATAGAAAGGACCATATAAGATTAACCCACACTACAAGGAATAGGTTAAGCAAGAAATAGATAAGATGTTGGATGGAAGATTCATCTACTTGATTAATGAGTCAAATCAGATCAATTTGACCATCATACACGCAAAATATATAGGTTGAATCCAAGTATGTGTTTATTTTCATGGACTCAATGGGATTTATGTACACAACCCTTTCCCAACTCCATTTAGTAACAAAATCTTGGAGAAGGTTGCTAGAAATTAACCATACTTATCCATAGTTGGTTTCTCTATCTATCATAAAATTCATATTGTGAAGGGAGACAAGGAATAAACTACATTTGTGACCAAATGAGGGTCAAAAGCATACATTGTTATAACCTTTATCTTGAAGAATGCTCCAATGGTGTTTTCCAAGGTGGTAGTTTCATTTTTTGGAGAATATATTCACAAGTTCATTGAAGTATACTTGGTTAATTAGATAAGGTATGACTTGCTTAGTGATCACACCATGAACATCTAGTTCATGTTAAATATGTGTCAGCATATGCACCTATAGTTGTACATCAATAAATGTATATTTTGTACATCATTTGACATATTGTTGGGACACATAGTGTGCAAAGAGGGGTTTCTAATGGATCCCAACAAGATTATAATGATTTTCAAATTATTGACATTGAGTATAGTGTTGACATTTTTTTATTATTTGTTTGATTACATGCACACCATTCCACTTTTAAAGGGACATCTATTTTTATCCATTCATAAAATTCATGGATTTGCCTATTTTTTAGCAGTGTTATTTATAACAGGTCTAAATACATGGCATTGACTAGGAAACTAATGCGCATTGTATGTGGATAACTTAGCCCCTTAGGAAGTGTGAATTTCCTTTATTATTAATGGAGTCAAATTTATCATTTACCACTTAATGACTCATGCTCTTGACCCATGGTATTGATTAGTTAAGAATTGACTAAATCTAATTAGTGCATGCATAGAGAACCCCAACATTATGTGTATTTCTCCCCAGGGATTCTATATATTGTAGTCATGTCAAGAATTAATATACAAGTGAAATTCGAATTGGGTTTTTGGCAATAGTGTCTTTTAAAGTGTTATTTAATTATTTCTTCTCTCTTTTTCATACAATCTTTCTAGTTTATTTTTTTCTCACAAGTAGATCTTGGCTTGTGCTTAAAATCCTACATGGTATCAGAGCACTAGATTGGATTGTGACAAAAAAAAAATTATATTGAAGGTTTTTCAAAGATATAAAATCCCAAAGAGAATGGAAAAACCATCTACATTAATGATTCTTACCCCATTCAATTACTTTGAATGAAAACCCAAGATCATACTTCTGTTAAGGAGTAATGGGATTTACAAGGTCACTATGGGGATATAAGTTGAACCCAAGTCAGTTTTAGAAAAGGAAATGTACTTAAATATAATGGATGAGTCATATGGGATACTATGCTTGTCCATCTCTCCATACTTTCTCTTTTATGTTGAAGCTTGTTCAACTCCCAATGAAGTATGGACTAAGTTGGATGGATTATTTTAAAAGAAGAATGAACCGAGAGGACATATATTGGAGAATGAGCTCATATATTTGAGCCCAAGAAACTTTGAGACCCTACAAGACTAATTTTCTAAGTTCAATACTTTTCTTAAAAAGGATAAATCTTGTAGCATTGATAGGAAAGAGGAGAAGATTATCCTCTCAATTATTTCAAAGCTAGGGCCCGAGTATTTTGTGTTTATTTCTTCTTTCCACACTACAAGGATTTCTATGGGAAAATATTGGAAGATGAAATTTATGGATGAATTCATAGAATAAATCATTCATGAGAAGAACAATATCATTCATATGTGGGATCTCATGATATACAAGGCCCATGCTCTTGCAGTGTAGGATGAGAGCAATAAGAATAAGAAAAAATCAAGGGATATTGATCACATAGATGAAGAAAGCATTGAATCCTCTAAGGATACATTGGACCCCAAGGGAGGAAAGTATAATAAGGAGAGAAAAAAGTGCATCTACTGTAACATAGGGTTTCATACTAAGAGTTATTGTATGGTTGTTAGTGATATTTCTGGTAGGGGGGGTTAGAATGCGAAGGAGTGGGTAAAAAACCCACTTGTCCTAAGTTCAGGATGCAAATGCGACTGTGTTTAAATGGAAACCAATTCTGGATGGTAGGATTTCGTGGGCCCGGATCAACGACGCGCATCGGATTCCGGAGCCCCCCCGCCTTTCTACCTTTAAGCGGGGGGGGGTCCGGAATCAAGGGTGCACCTTTTCAACAGTCGAGATCAAAGCACCCATATCAACGACTCTCAAGGAAATTCCGGACCCCCCCCGCCTTTCTACCTTTAAGCGGAGTGGGGGGGTCCAGAATCAGGCGCGCATCTTCCAACAGTCGAGATCAAAGCGCCTGGATCAATGATGCTCAGGTGATCCCATCCTTTTCAGCTACTCTGTTCTAATCGACATGGTCCCTTCTCCCTGGTTGCCAAGTGTCCCCCCATCTCCACTCTTTTAGTCCATCTCATCATCCACTCATCACCTGCCACGTGTTCCGCTCCCTTCCACATTAGATTCCCACTAAAGTGTGCCCATTACATCTCATCTTCTTCCCCCTCCACCTATTGTCTTCCACCATGTGTCTTCCTCTGTCGCCCCTTTCACACCTCGTTACTTCTTATCACACCCGCATAGTTTTGGTGCCACCACTCCCGTTATGCACCCCATCCTTCGTGTTGGCCTCCACGCCTATCCATCAGGCTGTTCAGCTGATCCAGATGGCAGTGAAAAGGGTCTTCCATGTCACAGAAGTGTCGAGTTGGCTGGGCCATACTCAATCCCAAGGAAGCAGTTATTGAAGTAGTTGGTGGTGGTTAGACATCGCCTCCGCCATAATGGGAAAGTTCGGCAACAAATTGAAGGCATGTCGATTCACCCACGGAATTGTTAGGAGTTCGATTGCGTCTGCCATAAGTTGCACGATCATTCAGAGGTGGCAACTGCAGATTTTCAAAAGCCATGCAGACGCATTGTGTTTAATACAACGTCTCGATTTTGTTGATGTTGTTGTTTTGAGTATATGTAGGCGTTTTCGCCATTTTTGTATCTATCGATGGTTGAGCAGAGCTCCTGGTTGTAAAGCTTTAATGAAGCACTGATACTCTGGTTATGTATGGACTTTTGAGACTTCTTGTCTTATGAATGCCAACTTCTTTTAATGTCTTTGTTATACTGTGTTATAAAAACTCAGAATTGGAGGGTCCAGTCGAGTTGTAGCTGTTATAGGATGATGTATGTTGGATCACTGTAGCAGTTACGCTGTTTCTAATCAGTTCTTGTGATTTTCCCAGCGCTGAATGACTTGGAATTGGAGGATCCAGTTAAGTCCCCTTTTCATCTTCTTGAGATTCTGAACCAAGAGGATCTTGCATTCAAAGTTTTTCCTCTGCAAACCAATGAAATCCTGTTGCCCGAAGTTGTTTGTTCACCTTTCTTATCAAGTCTTCCACCTGATCATCTTTTAATCAACCCACTGGATGAAGTTAGATCAAGACCTCCTTTGTCCCTTATATGCGAGACCTAGTTCCTGAGTTAGAATGATATCTCCCCGAGTCTCTTTCCATCTGATCATTTATTGAAAACTATCGTGACATAAAATTGATGGGTGTCGGGCTCTACTCCTGCAAGCAATCCAGGAGTGAATTCCAATGCTAACATTTCTGGCACCGTTGTCGGGGACAAAGTTGAATATTTTCCCCGAGATTGAATGACAACGATCAGCTGATTCTGAAGGTGCATCAGATATCAGAACTATCGAGATTTCTACTGTGCACCTGGCGACTCCATTGTGACGACTCTACTGGGGATAACCTGTCTTATTAATTGTGGCTTTCAGAGGTAGACACACGCGGTCTCATCCACAGTTGCCTCTAGCTACACCTGAATCTAACCCAGAGGTGGTTCTCAGAAGAGGAAAGAGCTCTGCAGAAGAAGTTTCCATCGCCGAAACAGGTAATCCGCCATCTCCTTCTGTGAGAACTCCTTTTTCTCCTCCTTAGTTTCTTAATAGACCTCCTTCAGAGGTTTCTCGTTTCTTGAATTTTGGGAGTGTTCCTGCTGAGTTTTCCCCTCCTGATCTAGGATTGGAGGTAGAAATCCTTGTCACTCCCCTTTCTACTGAAGTTGTTCCTTAGCGTGGACACGGAACTATGAGAGATTTCCCCACTCCTGCACAAAGAGGAACGCCTGTTGACTTAAAATCGTTAGCCGTCTCCTTGAATCCTCTCTTGTTCCCCACTCCACTTCGAGACTCATCCCCGGTAGCCCCTTCGCGAACCCCTTCTCCTCCTAGTTCTCCTCCACCTAATATTCCTATGGCTGGTGCTAATCCCCCTCTAAATAGAATGGACTCCATAGTCGCTGCCAGATATGCCCCCATAATCCTACCCCATCCCATGAACCCTCTCCCTACTGGAGACTACCTGAAATACATGCCCAAGTTCACCGGGGAAGGGAACGTAACTATGGAAGAGCACCTGGCTGCTTTCTACAGTTATGCAGACAACCTAAACATTGAAAATGAAGACGTCTGGATGAGAGTTTTCATCCAGAGCCTGGATGGCAAGGTAAGGAAATGGTTTAGAGGATTGGCAGTGGGGAGATAGGAAGGATTTCATGTATTACATGACAGAGTTTGGGTCTCTGAAGAAAATGGAAGGAGAGTCTGTCTCTGACTTCTCCAAAAGATTCAATAAGATGTATAATAAGATTCCTGCAGAGATAAAGCCCTCAATAGCCTCTGCCCAAATTTCCTACGCTGGTGCATTTGACCCTGATTTATGCCTTTTATTGAGGGAAAGAAGAGCCACCTCCTTAGCTCAAATTCAATATGCGGCCATAGAAGTAGAATCCAACATATTAGCAGCTAGCAAATTGAATAGCAAGGCTGACGCAGACAGAAGAAAGGGAAAGCCCGAAGCCTCAACTTCCAACCCATCGCTGCCCCACCCTCAAGTGGATGAACTGACCAAGATGATGCAGTTACTGTCTGAAGAGATGGAGCGACTAAAGGTGGAAAGGAGGCAAGCGTATAGGGGCCCTCAGAGCGCCAATATCAAAGGGGGTTTCAGGAGGCCAAACAATATCGCTCCCCCGATTATGCACAGAGAAAGGGGAAGAGACAGAGAAGACCAAAGAATTCAGGCCCCTTTACAGAACAATTTTGTGGCCGAAGATGAAGAAGGGGAAGCAAACGAGCTTGAGCCTAAGATCCATTGCTTCGGAGAGACTCCCCCTTTTCCTCATCTGACTGAATCAACATATGAGGAGTCTCTCATGAACAGTCAGCTAAATGAATTGAGAAAGGGAGACAAATCTAGTGGCAGTCGAGGCAGGTACAACCTGAGGTCCGATAAAAAGACAGCATCACCTGATGTTCTTGAGCAGTCCACTAGAACAGAGAAACCTGCTAGTGAAGTAGCAGACGCTCACAGAGGTAAGAAGGCCCAAGCCCCCTCTCCTACTATTCAGAATCATGTTCCTGAAATAAGAGAAATTCCAAAGCCTACATCTTCTTTTAATTTCGAGCATGAAATTCAAAAGATCAGAATCCCTGTGCCCCTCACTGAGATAATTAAACATGAAGAATTTAAAAAACTCTTCTCTAAGATTTTACAGTCTGAAGCCTCATGCCTTCCCACAGACTCCATAAACATCCAAGATGAAAATCTAGCTGTGGTCCTAGGTCCCATGGTAGAATATAGAGACGATTCATCCCCTACCTTCTACACATCCCTGAACATACATGATAAAGTACTGCACAACTTCTTGATGGACTCAGGGGCTTCTCACAACCTCATGCCCAAAACTGTCATGGAATAATTAGGACTAGAAGTCACCCGAGCCTATCATGACCTCTATTCTTTTGACTCTAGGAGAGTTCAGTGTCTCGGAGTTATTAAATACCTGGTTGTGACCTTGTTTCAACTGCCCATGAAAAGTCTGGTCATGGATATTGGAGTGGCCGATGTTCCTCCCAAGTTTGGTATGTTGTTGTCAAGATCTTGGATAAAAAGACTGGTGGGAACGTTGTAGATGGACCTCACGTATGCTACCATCCCAGTGTTTGGAGGGGAGCATAGAAGACTATACAGGGAAGCCCAACTGGCCTACATAATCAGTGATGAAGCCAACCCGACCAATCATCCCATCTTTGCCTTCGACACTGATTTAGGCTCCAGTATGGTACAACTCACCCATGCCCCCGAGCCTCCTCTGAAACTCAGAAAACAACCTACTATTTCCCCTGAATTTTATCCCTCCATCACCCCAGTCTAGAAAATGTTTTTTGATGGAGCCTGTTCCCGAGAAGGCACTGGAGCTGGGGTGCTTTTTGTGTCACCTGCGCAGGAGATCATATCCCTGTCATATAAGCTGGAATTCGAAACCACCAACAATG